>JAZHYW010014194.1:0-47947 GCA_037355805.1 Ixodes ricinus
GACTCGACAAGGTCGCGGGTAGCTGCTTATCTACAGTGCGTCGCTATCTCGAAAGTTCGGCAAAGGAGGCTCGAGCGTCGCGCGCTCGGGGCGAGGATGAACTGGCACTTTCGAGAACAACAAAGCAAAGGGAAAGTTACAACTAGTGCGAGAATGAATGGGAATCTTCTAGAAGACCGTGACCGAGCGTTGCTTTCTCGGCTCTGCGGGCGGCATTATCCCCCTTTTAAAAGTGCATCGTCCCGATGCAACGTGAAAGGAAAACAGAAATGGCTAAACATTTTTACGGTGAAATGAAATAAACATGCGGTGCTGCAATCCTATCGCGCGTAGAACGGCTTCAGTCGAACTACGTGTACGACTTCGGGTCGTGGTCGGCGGCGTCCTGATGGTCGGGTTCCGTCGGGGAGCACCTCGTAGTTCAAGTCCCCGAGGCGGCGGATGACCTTGTAGGGTCCAAAGTAGCGTTTTAACAGTTTCTCGCTGAGTCCGCGGCGGCGAATGGGCGTCCACACCCACACCCTGTCTCCGGGCTGGAACTCCACGTCGCGGCGACGGAGGTTGTACCGGCCAGCGTCCACACGTTGCTGGTTCTTTATGCGAAGGCGAGCTAGCTGTCGCACCTCTTCTGCTCGTTGGGTGACCAGCTGGGCGTCGTCGGTGCCGTCGTCCGTCGGGTCGTGGGGCAGCATGGCGTCGAGCATCGTCGTCACCTTTCTGCCGTGCACCAGCTGAAAAGGTGTAATGCCGGTAGTTTCTTGAATCGCCGTATTGTACGCGAACGTGACGTAGGGCAACACTTCATCCCACGTCTTGTGTTCCACGTCCACGTACATCGAAATCATGTCGGCGATGGTCTTGTTTAGTCGCTCCGTCAGCCCGTTGGTCTGCGGGTGGTATGCTGTGGTCCGGCGGTGGTCGGTGTGGCTCAGGCGGAGTATCTCTTGTGTCAGTTGCGCCATGAACGAGGATCCTCGGTCCGTAATCAGGACTTGGGGAGCGCCGTGTCGGAGGACGATAGACTCCACGAAGAACTTGGCTACTTCCACGGCGGTCCCCGACGGGAGTGCTTTTGTCTCGGCGTACTTGGTGAGATAATCAGTTGCCACGATTATCCAACGGTTTCCCTGCGTCGACGGTGGGAAAGGTCCGAGAAGATCCATTCCAATCTGCTGGAATGGTGCAGTCGGGGGCGCGATCGGTTGCAGGAGACCTGCCGGCTTCGTCGGCGGTTTCTTGCGTCGTTGGCATTCGTGGCACGAACGGACGTAGAGGTGGACAGTCTTCGGGAGCTTGGGCCAGTAGTATTTCTCTCGGATCCGTGCAAGAGTCCTACTGTAGCCAAGGTGACCAGATGTTGGGTCGTCGTGGCACGCTTGGAAGATCTCTTCTCGAAGACTAGTAGGAATCACCAGGAGCCACGTCGAGTTGCTGTCCCCGAAGTTCTCTTTGTAGAGGATACCTCTCCGGACGGCGAATCTTGGCAGGTCACGTGAGAAGGCTCGGGGAATCGTACCCCTCGTCCCTCCAAGTGGTCGATCAGTGCACGCAACTCAGGATCGTCCCGCTGGAGCGCTGCCATACCGTGAATGCTCACCGCGCCAAGAAAGTGGTCGTCGTCGTCGCCGTCGTCTTTGGCACATCCGGTAGCTGACTCGACAGGGGCTCTGGACAGGCAGTCGGCGTCGCTGTGTTTTTGGCCTGACTTGTAGACCACGGTCACGTCGTACTCTTGCAGTCGTAGGCTCCACCGAGCGAGACGTCCCGATGGATCCTTCAGGCTCGCTAACCAGCACAACGCGTGGTGGTCGGTGACCACCCGAAATGGGCTCCCGTACAAGTACGGGCGGAATTTCGTGATGGCCCAGACGACGGCCAGACATTCCTTCTCGGTTGTCGAGTAGTTGCGTTCCGCGTTCGACAGCGTCCGGCTAGCGTATGCGATCACGCGCTCCGCACCGTCTTGTCGTTGGACCAGCACCGCTCCGAGGCCTGTATTACTGGCGTCCGTGTGAACTTCCGTTTCGGCTGATTGGTCGAAGTGGCCGAGAATCGGTGGTGACTGGAGCCGTCGCTTTAGTTCGTCAAATGCCTGTTGTTGTTCTCCACCCCATTCGAAGTTCACGGCGTCTTTCGTGAGGTGCGTGAGCGGCGCAGAAAGCTTTGCGAAATCCCGAACGAATCGCCGGTAGTACGCGCAAAGTCCCAGGAATCGTCGGACGGCCTTTTTGTCGGTGGGCGGTGGAAAGGCCGCTACGGCGCGAGTTTTCTCAGGGTCAGGACTTACACCTTCGTTGCTCACAACGTGGCCCAGGAACTTCAGTTCGCCGTAGGCAAACCGGCACTTCGTTGGCTTGAGGGTGAGTCCTGCGGTCCTGATTGCCTCAAGAACGGCTCGAAGGCGTCGCAAATGCTCGTCGAAGTTGGCCGAGAATACCACGACGTCGTCGAGGTAAACGAGACATGTCTGCCACTTGAGGCCTGCCAGGACGGTGTCCATGACCCGCTGGAACGTTGCCGGCGCTGTGCAGAGTCCGAAGGGCATCACCTTGAACTCATACAGTCCGTCGGGCGTGACGAAGGCAGTTTTTTCTCGGTCCCGTTCGTCGACATCGATCTGCCAGTAGCCACTCTTAAGGTCCATCGACGAAAAGTACCGTGAGTGGCGCAGCCGGTCCAGCGTGTCGTCGATGCGGGGGAGCGGATACACGTCTTTCTTCGTCACCGCGTTGAGTCGCCGGTAGTCAACGCAGAATCGAAGCGTTCCGTCCTTTTTCTTCACCAGCACGACTGGAGAGGCCCACGGGCTGCTCGAAGGCTGAATGATGTCGTCGTTCAGCATCTCTTGCACCTGTTCCTGAATGGCCTCTCGTTCCTTTGGGGAGACCCGGTACGGCGGCCGATGCACAGGAAGCGCGTCCTCGTTGGTAATGATGCGGTGTTTAGCAACTGTTGTCTGGCGCACCCTCGACGTCGTCGCAAAGCAGTCGCCAAACTCGGCGAGGAGGTCTCCGAGCTGTCGTCGTTCCGTGGCGCTGAGCTTGGGGTTAACGTCGAGCTGCGGCGGTGGTGTACTGTGCGGCTGACACGGCGAGGGCTCGTCGGAGATCGCGGCGATTTCGGCGTCGGCCAGGAGTTCCTCAACGTGTCCTACGGTGGCACCTTTCGTGAGGTGCTGCGCCTCCGGTCGAAAGTTCGTCACGAGGACCACAGTACGTCCATCCTGCAGCTCCGTTACGCCCCTTGCGACGCCTATTCCTCTTCCGAGAAGCAGTTGGACGCTGCCCTCCAGAAGGACTTTCCCGCGGGCCACTGCATCGGTCACGACGGGCACAAGAACACTCGACCGTGGCGGCAGGTTCACGTGGTCCGCAATGACTCGGACGGCGGCTGGCGTCGTTTTGGGTCCCTCCGGAGGTAGAACGGGCTTTCGCAGCGTCAACCTGTTTGCGCCAAGGTCGATCACGGCACCGTACTCACAGAGGAAGTCCATGCCAAGGATGACGTCTCTCGAACAGTCCTTGAGGACGACGAATTTCACGGGGCAGGTTTCTCCGTGGATGTCCACGCGCGCAGTACACCTTCCCACTGGTGTGATGAGATGTCCGCCGGCGGTTCGTATTTTCGGGCCATCCCACGGCGTCATCACTTTCCGAAGACGGCGAGAGAGCTTCCCACTTAAAACGGAATAGTCTGCTCCGGTGTCGACGAGTGCCTTCGCGTCGTGGCCGTCGATGGTAACGTCGAGGTTATTCGACACCGTCGCAGAACCGTCGTTCCTATGCGTCTCGTCGCTGGTGTGGGAGCCCTCCGGCGTTTGTGGAGGATATTGGCGTCGTTCGTCATCGGCAATACCACCTCCCGGTATTGCCGCACTCAGTTTTCCCGGCGAGGCAGGGGGGACAGGCTTTCTCGGCGGGACCTACGATGAGGCGATGCAGGGCGTTGTGGTGACGGCGATCGGAAACCGCGGCGGGGAGACGGTCCCGGGGATGGCGACCGGCGGAGGTATTCGTCGATGTCCCGGGGTCGCTCGCCGTAGCGTGGTCGCGGGTCGTCGGGGTGGAAGCCGCGTAGCCCCAGCTGCCGGTACGGGCAACGGCGGTAGACATGGTCAGCTTCCCCGCAGTGGTAACAAAGCGGGCGTCGATCGGCCGTTCGCCACACGTCGGTTTTTCGCGGCGCGGGTCGCTCTGGTCGGACGTGCTGCTCGATCTTCGCGTCGTTGGGAGTACTGCGGCGCTGGAGCGTCACGTCGTGGTGGCGCCGCAGCTTGGCGGGGAGCTGGCGGCTGTCGTCTGGCTATGGCGGCGTAGCTCACCGTCGGTTGTTCCGGTGGTGGCAGGTCGACGGGAGACTCCGGCTGGACGGCTCGCTGCACCTCCTCGCGCACGATCTCGGCGACTGACAGCGACGCCGGACGCTCAGCAGCGGGGAGCAGCTTTCGGAGCTCCTCACGGACGACGTCTCGGATGATGTCGCGAAGCTCGTCGGCACCAGTGCTGAACTCTGAGCGTGCCGATGCCAGAGTCGAAACGTCGTTGAGCCGATGGTAGTGGCGCGCTCGGGCCATTAACGCCCGCTCGATGTTTGTTGCTTCGGCAACAAATTCTTCGACGGTCGTCGGGGGGTTGCGAATAAGTCCGCCGAAGATTTCGCTTTTCACGCCTCTCATAAGGAAGCGTAACTTCTTCTCGTCGGTGGCTTGCGGGTCGGCGCGGCTGCTCAGGCGGAGGATGTCTTCAACGAAACTGGTGACTGTTTCGTTGGGGCCTTGAGTCCTCGCCTGGAGAAGGTCTTCGGCCCGCTGCCTGCGATGCTGATTCATGAACGCCCGCTTCAGCTCGGTGACGCAGGCGTCCCACGACGTGAGCGCAGCCTCGTGGTTCTCGAACCAGTGCCTCGCAGTACCCTCCAACGAAAAGTAGAGGTTCTGCAGGTACTGCTCGGCGGTCCATCCGTTATGGCGTGCCACGCGCTCGTAGTGTTGGATCCAGTCCTCGACGTCCTCGTGGATCTCCCCGTGGAAAGGCGTCGGAGTCCGAGGGGCGACGGGCAGGTAAACGACGGGGGTGCTGCTGTGGTCTGCGCCGTCGAGGAAGCCATCGTCGTTATCGCTTGCCTTGTCCTCGCCGGGAGTGGTCCGAGTTCAGGAGCTTGCCCTTGAAGACGGCGGCTGGCACGATGCTCCGAGTCTTCAACGGAAGGTCGTCGGGAAATGGGGCTTGCTGAACGAGTTCTTGTAGGGGTACGCTGCACGGGTTTCATACCCCGCACCTCCACCAGAAATGTCACGAACGGAGGTGACACGAAGACGAGCAGTGAACTCAAAAATAACGGTTTAATAGGCGAACTTGTGCCAACCAAAAATAAGTAAAGAACGAAAGAGCGTCGAGGCAGCAGAAAAGCAGGCGGCGATTCGGCGGCGACAACAGAGCGCGCGGGACTCTGACTCGACAAGGTCGCGGGTAGCTGCTTATCTACAGTGCGTCGCTATCTCGAAAGTTCGGCAAAGGAGGCTCGAGCGTCGCGCGCTCGGGGCGAGGATGAACTGGCACTTTCGAGAACAACAAAGCAAAGGGAAAGTTACAACTAGTGCGAGAATGAATGGGAATCTTCTAGAAGACCGTGACCGAGCGTTGCTTTCTCGGCTCTGCGGGCGGCAATATACAGGTGATGCAAATTACATCACTTAACTGCTCATGGACAATTAGAGTGTCAGTGTGTGTGGAAATGGTGCGTGTAAAAATCAACGTACAACCTTGAAGGCATCTCGTCCATCGAAGTTGACAGTCTGACACTGCTCTTATTTCCAATACTTAAATGCATGATACTCCAGACGCCATAGTGAACGTTTGGCCAATTGTGGTAGGCCGTTTACAGCAACGCGTTTGACCGTACATGTCGCCAATAATCTGTCATGAACCAGCCCGAAGCCCGCCACAAAGAGAAGGCCCAAGCATTGCATCCGCTTCATCGTCTTCTACTCGGGGTACGACACAGTGTTGTGCCCGTTACCGAAAATAAATAACAAAATAGCGTTACTCGTTAGCTTGGAAAAAAGCTAACGCGTTACAGAGCTCCGCTACCATTTTGCAAATGTAACGAAATACCGGTGTCGTTACTTGCCATGACTAACGGACGTTACTTTTACGTTAGTTTGTCGTTACTTCGTGTTTCACTGTTAGTATATGACAGCTGTTTGTATATGACTGTAGAGTCTCAACCACAAACGCCTCCTCAAGCTTGTCGAACCGTTCTTGAGAAACGGGAAATTGATGCATGCGGTCGATCCTCATCTGCTTCAGCAAGGACGCGTCGGGACAGTGGGCTGTAGTCTCGGTCTTTCGTTTCTTTGAAAGGCACCTCCAACTTTGGTAGCTTCTGCGAATGGAGGGACTGGTGGAAAGGAAAAAAGTTGGGACTTATGTGAAGCACCGCTGTTCATTTCTAGTTATCAGTGGTGTGGTACAACGAAATATTAACTAAATAAATTGCATCACTAATTAGTATAAAAAACTGTATAGATAAATAGCAAACTTAAACAAATATCAAATAGGCGTGTTTATTTATAACTGCCATGATTGATTTACCCTCATTCTGGAATATACGAGCAAACTAAATTAAGCCGTTTTCGAAGAGTTTTCGCTAGCTTACATTAATGAGCCTTGCGGGATGTAGCTGAAAAACTATGCGACTAACAAAACGATCTCGAAAGAAAGGTGCGTTCTTTTGGCTAACAAAACGTACCCACGATATATTAACGAAAAGAAAAAGTAAGTGACATTGAAAAATAAGTTACCTTAATGTGCTTTTTCAAATCAGAGTTCGACGTCCTGGATGTGCTCAGCAGCTTGAGTTTCGGCATACAGAGAAGACATTTAAACAGCAAAATGTTTGACTTCGTTTCCCTCAGTTCAAACATAGCACTCAGCCCGGGCCAATGTAACGTAGTTTCGGTGGCCGTTGCCATCTTCCACGAAACGTGAGTGGTAGATAGCAGTAAAAAGGGATTTTATAACAAGCGTTCCAAAACGGCCTTGTTGGTTAAAGGCAGGCGTTGCAGGACAGAGAAAACGGTACACTGCACGGACTGCTCACAAACAACACACCTCATAGCCACGCCGGTTTTAGTTACGGTCCGGTTTAGGCTACACAAGCAACGAAAAGAGGACACCGATCGCTTATTATAAGCAATAATCATTACCAAAGATGACTATCGGTGATTATAAATGAAGTATAGCGCCTGTCATACTTCTGTTATAATCACATGCATTCTCGTAGTATCTTTATGTGTATATATGACTACAAAAGGTGGCCAGCGTTTATAAGCTCTTAACCCTAGGTTTCTCTTTCACGGCCAAAAACCTTTTTATTTTTTCAAACCGGCAGCAGCAGAGTAAGCGCGAAGCAAACGAAAGCTATCACTATCAATGCTACGAATGTGCCTCTAGAAGAATGGTACAGTAGCCTTCACACACAACCATGAACTGCGAGAAGAAAAAGGTGGCGCAGCGTCCAGCAATAGATACTTCGGTCCTTGAATGCCAGAGAGTTGGGGGTATGCTTTCTTGTGGAAGACTATGTTATTTATGTCTGACGAACCGAACTTCGATACAAAGAAGGTGCCGTCCGTGGTGGTGACGCAGTCATTCTTCTAATATTTGAGGCGCTGTGGGAGAAAGAATGCCTGGAGGATTTAGTGGGAGGTGATCTTCTAAACAAGAGTCGTTCTGCAGCGAGAAACCGCAGCTTTGTACCACGGCGGCAGGAATTCTAAAAGGTGGTGACGTCTTTCTGGTGACGGTTACTGTTCAATGTTGTGATAACCTTGCCAGTTGTTTTGGTTCAAAGCGTGGGAACATCAACGCTTCCAAACCAAACAAATTTAATCCTTTTTATTGTTGAAAGAACTATAATTTATTTGTTTTGAAAAGAAGGATATGACCACCTGGAGTAGCTGGACGCTGAGGTAAAATCCTTCGAACGGAGGAAGCCTCTTTAGTCACTTTCTCAAGGCGATTAAAGATGCTTCACTACTCTTCCTGATCGCGTGGTGTACCCGAGCTGTGGTTGTGCATGGACTTTGAGGTACGCGTCATCTTGATGTCCACTGCATGGAGCTGTGTCCGGTAAACTGTCCCAATATTTATCGTAGTCATCGATGCTCTCCTTTCGATGAAAAACCAAATACGGCATTTCGTCTGGTGATGCCGCTCTTTTTGCTTGCCCAGTAGAAATGTGGAGTGTCGGACTTTTTGGGTATCGTTACTGATTTTTTTTTTATATCTGTTATCCAGTATTTTTGTGATGGCTGAAGCTCTGGCAGATTTTGAACTCCAAGACGCTTGTTGATATCGGTCGCCTGCCTGACTTGTGATTGGCGTTCAGTCTCCAGCAAGAGAGGAAGAGAACGAGAGAGGGAGAGAGAAAGAAAGATAGAGGTCAGGTACTTTCGGATGGAGCATATAGACTACTTTCATAAATACGTCACCGCGCGCGTTGCATTGTGGGAACCTGTGGGCCAGGAGCCGGCGCGTATGGATCTCACTTCCCACTGGTTCCCACCATGAATAACGTGGCATTATGCCGTGATGAGGCGCTTAGAATTTCGGAATAAGTCTATTGTGGTTTGATTAATACGAAGGCCAGATGTTCCCTTCTAAACAGGAGTTTTACTTGATTGAATCAACAACCCAATGGTTTAGCACTGAATGAAAAAGTTCTCTATTAGGGTCAGTCGACTTCTCGAACTTTATGTTTGTTCTCTTTACGGCTGCTTTTTTGCGCTATTACTTTGGGAATATTTCGGTCTTGATGTGGCGTGTCAAAAGCCAAATTCTTTGCAGAATGACACAAAGGCCGATCGAAATTGGGGCCATTGCTTGTTATGACTGTTGCAGGCAGGCCATATCTAGCAAAGATGAACTTTGCTTCCAGAATGGTCGTTTCCGTTTGTTGGCATTGAAGAAAGGCTACTTCAAGGTAGCGTGGAAAATAATCAATGACAAGATGGTAATTCTCGCCTTCGATGTAGAAGAGGTACATGGCCAGTGGCCACTTTTTGCCGAGGACGATCTGGGAGCGGACTCAGAATGAGCGACTGACTTCTGTGCGGTCTCGGCTGTAGACAGTCTAAACACCACTCGACTAGGTTCGAGATGTCTCTGGTGATTCCACGTCACCAACAGTAATCTTGAGTCCACCTTGAGTACTTGGAAATTATGCTTCTCTGCTGACATCGTCTTTTAACTGGGGTGAAAAACAGTTCTAACTGAACCCAAGTTGAGCATGTACTCAGTGAAATACTGGTGTGATCCTGAAGCCTACGTCAACTAGCTTTGCGTCGTATAGACTGAAACATACAATCTCCTTCTATTAATGCCTTTACTCTGTGAAAATAAGCTTGTGTCTTAGTGGCGTTGAGTGCGAGTCTACTTGTCACACTCGCCTCAGTAGGTGTGTTAAATGTGCGTGATATTAAAACCCAATACCGTTTTATGGCTGCTTTAAGGCGTCACAAACCACAAAAACTGCGTTATTATCAACGTCTCGCTTTATATACTGCCGTTCCTTGTATCCTAAAGAACATTGTAAAACTCTACGAAACTTGCCTATATAATAGGTTAGTTTTAAGTTCCTATAGTTATAAGTAGTTACTATACGGTGCAAGTGTTTCTTCTTTTTTTAAGATGAACGATATCATCAAAGACGGGAAGTATTAAAACAATAGCTTTAAGGAGCTTGTGTCACAAAAAAGCCGGCGTCGGCGGCGTGGGACAAAAAAACCCTTAAAGGTCGATAGGGTTATGACGTCACAGCAACATGACGCGCGGGGATTTCAAACTAAAGTCCCTTGATACTTCGTTTTACAAGTAAAGACAACCAATACAAACGACAAAGCAAAACAAAACAATGGCGTCTTTCAGTTCAGTTTCTTTATGTGCGCCGCCATTCGCTTCCTAAAACCTGCACCGTCACGCAGTCGGCGCTTTAAAATGTCGCTACTTGTAGGAAGCTCTTATCTAGGAACTTTATTTCAAACGGCCAACAACGCTCACGTGAAAATGTGACTTTTCCCGTGGAAGGAATTTGATTAGAACATGACAAGTAATGCGAATTAGAGATCGCCGCATGGCTCAAAATGATTTTACTTTTAAAGGGCAACTCCTGCCAAGATTCAAAATGAAATAAATTACTGGTATCGCTGTAGTGACACAAAATACGACCCCAGCCAAAATATTACGTCCGTGGGACGCCGCATTCTCAACTAATGCCGATAATAAAAATGCGACCCGCCGCGAGCCGCTGCTCCTTAGCGGGCGGCCAGCGGGTTGCCGATCGCTAAAGCAACATTGGGCCGTGACGTCAGTATCGTTCTCTTTTTTCCTCCGGTCCGGGCGTTGCGCGGAGTGCGCTTCTTTGAGCCGCTACCACCGCTACTTCGGCTTGTGATTGGCGTGTTTAGCCGTTGCTTTTATCTGTAGCCCGTGTAGCTTCGGTATAGCCTTTTGTTTATTTGCTTGTGAGGACTCCAAGACTCGTTTTAGCGAGCAACTCGGTGCGCCCAAGACTGCCCAGCTGTTCCTCGAAAGATGCCGAGTGCAACTTGTAGCGCTGTGGGCTGCTCAAACAACCCGCTGCGCAACACGGAGGTGCTTTTTCACAAGTTTCCAACGGACCGGAAATTGGAGAAGGTGTGGGTGAACGCTGTTCGACGAGTGGACTTTGGACTTCGGCTTTTACGCGCCCGAGGAAAAAAGAACGAAAAAACAGACGTGTACAGCCCAGCACACGTGTGTTCGGGCGCCGCGGCCCGCGCCGGAGAGCCTCAAAGCTTCGTGTCTGGGACTGACCCGCAGCGCGAAAGCGAGAGGGCCCCCAGTACTGTACGTCACTGGCAGCGCGGCGTAGAGCAACGCCGCTCCATCCACGGAGCCCCGATGACAATTTAGGCCTAGCGACGAGTACGGAAGACCGCACACACGGCGACAGCCGCCGAGTACGGCACCGAACGAGTTCACTCGTTTTCCAGTCGCTAGCTTTTGGGTATACAAGCGACGAGTGCGGCATAGCGCACGCACGGCGGCGGCCGCCGAGTACGGCACCGTACGAGTTCACGGGTTTTCCAGTCGCTAGCTTTTGGGTATACGCACTAACTCTTGCTACATATGCTGGATAACTACCACGTATACAGAATTAAAACAAAATCAGCTTACCTCCTATCTTTAGACGGCTAGCGCAACAGAGGTAGGTGCCGCTCGGCCTGCGTACTCGTTGAACGAGAACGATCCTGACGTCACGTTCACATAGCGGCTGATTTCCAGTGTTGCCGGGGCCTCGAGCGGCTAGTTTCGGTTTTGTTGGCCGCGCCCCAAACAAAACTTTGAGGCGTCGATATCTTTAAAACTACGCACAATAACGAGAAAAAAAATTACACCTTGCAATTCAGGGACGCTGACTGCACTAAAAACAGTCATAATCCCAAAATCGAAAGTATGGACCGGAGTTGCCCTTTAAAGCAAACCATTTGAATTTTAGGCGGAGGCGGGATTCGAACCCAAGAGCCTTCGGTTGCGGGCCAGACGCACTACCGACTAAGCCACGTAAACACTTTTTTTTTCTTTTTTATTGTTATATTTTGACAGTGAACAAAGATACACAATGCACAATACATTTACCTTGTGCATATGTAAAATAATATATTGATAAAAGACGACGTCAGTGAAGATGACGGTAAAACGCCACCTGTAAGGTTTTGAGAGGCGGTGAGAATCGTTAAAAGTTTTTGATCATCGACAACTCCAAAAAGGCCGGCAACCACTTCAGTTCCACACATAGTTTTTGGTACACAGCTGCTATCAAGTTCACATTTTCAATGAAATAATACCGTAGTGGACGGGCATCCAGATCCGCATGACGAACTGCCATCCTACATCTCCAAATAGCATGCAGGCCCAGTAAAAAACGAGGTCATATGGGAAAGGCGGCCCCTCCAAAGACAAGAAACTTATTCCACAAGCCGTGGACGGTTGGTCTTTTTTTAAAGGTGGGTTGGAGCACATACCCAGAGCAGGATAGCATCCCACCAGTCCAGGAACACGTGCTCCACTGTCTGCGGTCTCTTGCAGAAAAAGCAATACTCGCCCCATGGTACAAACATGCCCTTTTTCGCTAAACATGTCTGTACTGGCAGCGTCTTGGTGTGCAGCTTAAAATAAAAGATTTTCACAGATCCGGGAACTAGAATTCTTTTCACGCAGGAAAGCACATCAGGGTCAGTACTGTCTGAGAAGAAAGAGCTATACAGTGAGGCGGAAAATAGACATTCAACAAATCTCGTGTCAGACGCTTTCGTGTGACACAGTTTAAGTACTTTTTTTGAAAATCGTACACTAAGAAATTGATATGCACAAACAACCTCTCCAAGGAAGCCCGTTACTTTGCCTTCACATGGGTCACATGTCGAAACAATGAACTCGGGTAGCTGGCTGAACAACCGTACTTGGATGACAGTTCTCGGAAAAGGGTCAGCCTGGTCTTGCAAAAACAAAAACCGCGAAACCAGCTGTCGGGTGAAGTGCGACAAACTTAGTCCCCCAACTTCACTCGGCGAAAAAGTTTATATCGTCCAGTTCTTTTCAACATAGACTTCCATATGTACACGGCCATCGCACGGTGCATGCGTTTAGGCCACGCAGACACGCTTGTATGGCTTGGAAACGAGCAGGGGTTTATATGTATATAGCTATCGCGTTTCACTCTTCAAGGCAAAGCTTAAGCTTTCTCATTTAATTGTTTAAGGTTCTTTTTAACTGCACATGATGCCCTTCATTTCTTTTATACGTACAATAGCCTTTTCGGCAATAAGAAAGGGAACAGACTGCCTTGATTTTTTGACGCACCTACAAATTATGGAACACGTTATGGTCCTGACCAGGGCTAGAACAGAAGGTTTAAATGTCAGGCTACATACTGTTTGACAAGTTGAGATTGAACGAAACTTGGTGAAGCCGTGAAACTGGAAGGAAAAAAAGTTGAACTGTTCCCTTTTCCATTGTTGCCGATAGTACGTATGTTTATAGTATGTAATTAATACACTGCGAGTCGCCTTTGAGATGATTGTTCTGTCCCTTTCGCAAAGTCGCGGATGGGGTCACTGGATAGTTCGCGTTTTCCCGAAACTGTTATGCTCAAACAATGTTTGTAATGCAACTTAGGAAGTTGAAGTTTTTGTAAGAATACATGCGACGGTGGGCTTTTAAGGGAACTGGGCGCATACGCACTGAACCGAATAATACAAAACGGCCTCGGCAATTGTTTCAGCTATTGGGTGTCGTGCTTCATGTGTAATAAAGGTTGTTGGCCGGCTGTATTTTCAACCTCGAGTATTCTTAGATGTGGCTTTTAATGATAGACAATTTAACAACTTGGTATTGACTTTGCAAGTATTAAGATCACCAAGAAATTATGTGGCCCAGGAAAACATTTTAAGGAAATTTTAAGCACGATTTTTTTTTAAGTCACCAGGTATTTTGTACGCTTTAGCGAAAAACCTAAAGCGGCCAATCTGGTCGTTTATGTATTTACCAACAACAATAGTGGAAAGTGTACATATTGCGCTGAGGAGCCAGTCGCTTCTGCAACAGAGACCGAGCCTCGGCGTTCTATCTCGATAGTCACTGTCCAGATGAGAAAAGCAGGGCGTCTCTTTCGAACGCCCTGCCTCCAGCACGCTCTCGTTGCCTTCCACCGTGCTTTAGCCGGACGTCCACGCTCTAGGCTCGCGTGGCGCCAAAGTGTTATCGAAGATAAGAAGATCGGGCTGGAAGCGGGACAACTGAACCTCGTGCCTGCCGTCCTCATCCTATCCATGACTATACGGAGAGAAACTGAAGAAGAGGAGGAGATAAAAGCGAGTGGTGACGTCAAAGCGCCGAGCTCTGATTGGTAGGGTTAGTGGGTAGGAGGCCTCTGCCCCTACTCGCTGTGTCTCTCCAAGAAGAGGGAACAGAAGCATCGTCTGCTCCTCGCGCAGAGCCTGGCATTCGAACACGGACGTTTGTGTTCGGCGTTTGACGTTCGAACGCCCAACCTTTCGCGAGGAGCAGATGACGCTCTTGTTCGCTATGATTGGAAAGAGAGAGCGGGTAGGGACAAAGGCAACTAGCCTTTCCGTCTACCCTCTAATCCTTCCAATCAGAGCTCCACGCTCTGACGTTATTGCACGCCCTCATCTCCTCATCTCCTTCAGTTTCTCTCCGCATAGCAGCGTGTGTCTTAAGCTTACGGCGACAGTGGCTTTAAGCTCCTCCCCCGCCACTCCTTCCTAGAAGGTATTTGTTGTACGTAACTATGTTGTAGGTTGAGACCTGTCGGTAAGGACTGAGGATGACGGCATCCATTCTGTGCAAACCTGATGAACGTAGGTCGAATGTGGTGTCATGTGGTGATAGACCGCAAAAATTGCTTGAAGATCTTAGAAGAAAACAAATTACTTGGGGCTTAGTACGCAATAAGTCTTTAGGCGTGAAGAAAAATAACTACGCGTTGAGTAGTAACTTAAAACGCTGCGCTACCACGGAGCGCGCGTTAGGCAGCGAAAGACGCGGTATAGCGACCGTTTTTGTTGGATACCCGGAGACGCCCGGCGCATTTGAATTGAAAGGTTCGTCTAAGTGGAGCGCTCGCCGGTCGAAGCCCAGCTGCGTGACGACGATGAAACATCGTCGGCAGCTGGGTCGCTGCGTAACACTCCTCGTCGTCTATGGAGAAACCGAGGAGTTGCAAGCGTGCGACGGCTTCTCAGAGAACTCTGAGACTCGGCGCTTAAGCGGAAGTGGAAACCGCGCGGTGCCTAACGATTTGTCCGTTGGCTCCCCGAAGCGCGTGCCTCGACTGGATTGTTAAAGAAAAATGTGATTTACAAATATAAACGCCGAAGACGGAGTCCTCCTGTCCATGCGTGATACCAGTGTTGTACAAACGGCGTTCGAGGAACGAAGTTCCTGGAACACGTTCCTTTTAGGAGTAGCGAAGGAACGCCACCGTTCCATTTTGTATCAGTGGAACTGGAACGGGAACTCGTTACATTTTTTACTCAAAAAGAAAAAAGGAACGGCGTTCTGTTTTTTTTTCTCGTCCAGGGAAATATTTTTTATTTTATTTTTAAGAAGGAAACTCTATAAGTATAAAAATAATATATTTACGTAGAGTAGGATCTCGTTAACGTTTTGGTTACTTATGTTAGGGTTTATTTTGTGTGGTCCTCGCTTGGTAACAGCCGGGTTCAGAAGAGCTAGTAGACATTGATTCTTTTTTGAGTGCCCGAGACTGCGGTACAAAAAGCAAAACTGTTAGACGAAGGAAAAGACACAGTAAGAGGGACGTTCCAAACTCAGCTACTTTCTTTGCTTCTACCAATGCTCATACATCCAGAAATCTAAGGCCGACTAGGGCCATCACTGAACTTCCTCACGAAGACCTACAGTGCAAGAAAAAAAAAGTTACCGGACATCGAACGCACCCTTGTATCCCGAAGATTGGTCACTTAATACATACACGAAGATTAACCTTTATTCCTTCTCCCCTTGTCGCCCACCTTCAAAGTGAACAACGAATCTAACCTTCACGAAGAAGGACTTGTAGCTTTAAAGACTGACCCTCCAAAACCTCTACCCTCTCCTTTACTTGCTCGCCTTGCGGACAGCAACATCAAGAGTCAACTGTTAAGTTCGAACAAGGAACATTGTTCGATTGAAACGTGTGAGGTTGTTGTAAAACGCTCGTGAAATGCGGGTTACAGTACATGTTTTCTCGTCTGAATCGTTCACCACAAACAAGAATATGGTAAAAGCTGAGATTTTTAAACTTGAATATATCACCAAATTAAACCTTGCTTCCGCTTGTTTTCTTCTCCTGGTGCCCTTCCATCACGGCACTGAAATTCGTATGTTCCCCATTTGATGGGACAGATAAAAAAAAACATATGAAAACTTGAACTTTATCTAACTAAACATAATAATCATCGAAATGCAAATGTAACGTATATGTAACGATACGTTCCGTTTTTTTAACTGTAACGGGAACGAGTTCCTTTTTCACAGATGTAACTTGTAACCAGAACGCGTTCCAAAAATCAGAAGGAAGGAGGAACGACCTTTCGTTCCTTTTGGAGGAACGAGTACAACACTGCACGCCATACAAAGACACGATATGTTGGCAGCAGACACGAGAACAGTATACACCGATCTTAGAGCCAGTAAAAGAGTTGCGCTTAGAGTATCGGCACTCCGTTTTCACCCGACAATGTTGTCGGCGCCTCCATTTTGGTACTTGTGTAGAGCAGACGCAACTGCCGATCGTCATGATTCAAAAGTGCGACTCCCTCAGCATTAGATTCGATGTTAGGAAGCTCATCTAATATTGCTTTGCTTTGTCGCGAACTCTTCAAACATTTATGGGGGATGGAAAAACGATTCCTGTGATTTCAGATAAAGCTTCAGATAACTGGCTACCATGATTTTAAGCTACAATGTGGCCAAATGTCGTTACTCTGAAGCGTAGCTTATTTAGTGACACTAACCGATCTCATAGCCAGTTTCACGCCGCCTCTGCCGCCACGCCTAGCGGGCTCTGTAGAGTCTTTCTGCACGAGCGACAACCCTGCTGGAGGTCTGCGCGAGCAGAACATGAGGTGGCACGAACTGTCTCGTGCACTGGTGCCTGCCTCCTACGAGCTACAGCTATGGCGGTGTCACGCATGCGGGGAACGCTATACTCTGTTTCAGCTTGTGTTGTACCGCAGGAACGGCTACAAGCGCGAGGTCCTTACTCTATGCCACACCTCGGCGGCACCAGCTCTCGTGACTTAGAAGCAGCTCCCAACTCTATGAGCTCAGCGCTTCTAGCCTTGTCTGCGGTACAACGTAAGGTGAAACGGAGTATAGTGAGATCTGTCTAGCGTGTTGGAAGCATGCTTGCTTCACACGTATGCATACTTCGAACAAGTCTCCACACAGGTGAAGCATGCTTGCTTCACGCGTATGTATATACTTCGAACAAGTTTCCATACAGGTTTTCTAAGAGCAATGTGACGTCATACGATGAAGTAACACCCGTCAGGCAATGTCGGCAGACTGTCTCTTATGTAATGTATTAGCAGTGCGACCTCGGCATAAAACCAGGCATGGAATGTTAGTGATCTCCCGGCCAGCTGACAATCAACCGTTATTTCGACAGGTATGCTCCATGCTAGAAAGGAAAACCATCACAACACTATTGTACAGTCACTCACACGCAAGGCGAAAACCACAGGCAGGAACTTCAGCGGTCCTTCCACTCCAGCGCGAGCTTCAAAGCCTTTGACAGCGCTTGGACGTTTCGCACCTTGAGCGCCGGAGCGCAGCCCACAGCCAAAGCATGACGGATGGCATAGAGCGCCTGCTGGAGGCCGGGGGTTCGAACGGCAGCGCCGTGCCGTTCTCATTTTGTAGTCGTGACTCGCTCAAATACAACGCAGGACAGTAGGGTGAAGACTCAAATCGTTCCCTAGGGCACTAAGGTGAAGACAGCGCTCTGTCTGTCTACGTCTCCTCTGGTATTTCGCCTTGTTCGCGCTGTTTTTAATTCTTCAATATACAATATAGTGTTTTTGGGTTACCATCTCTTGTCCGAAGATTACCATTGCCCGTCTTCAAGTTACCATCTCTTATGGCGTGTTTTTGAGAAATTGAAGCAGCAGTCGATTTTAAAGCATATATACGAATTCAGGCGACCTTGCTACCTTCTTTAAAAGCATTATACATCCGGTGCTTCGCAATCGTGATGGAACCAAGACATACTACGGGGGAAAAACAAGGATCGTGCTCAGAAAGTTCCTTCAGAAAAAGTAACAAGATATATTAATTACTCGTAACACAGTTCAAAAGTAACAAAATACGCTATTCGCTCGCAAAAAGAACAGAGACACATTGAGTAGACTTATCGCAAAGTTGAGTTGATAATATTTGATCGTACTAAAATTTAATTTTCAAGAAATGAGAGGGTATTTTGTTTGTTCCTTCTAGGAACGAAGAAAATACCCTCTCAGTTTGAGAATATGTACGCCTCGTTCCTTTCTACGTAACCGTCGTCCTCGAGTCCTTTTCTGTTTTTAGTAAGAAAAAGCTTTTTTTTACACTAAACGTATAGAATTCAGAACGAAACTTAGCGTGAGGATATAGTGACGAAGTGCGCCAACGAAAGCATGTCAAAATCAATAATTTATTGTGGTGTCCACGTCCACTCCTTTACCTTCGTGTTTCGTCAAAGAATTCAGCTGTCCACTTCCACATAAAAATTTATCGCTGTATTACTATACCTGTCATGCTCCGTTCCATCTTGCGATGGACCGCGAGAGGGACGCTACTAGCCTTCTCAGCCAATCCAACAGTGCAAGCACATCGCGTGACTACGTGCCCCTCCAGTCGCGGGAAGGTTACGTGACACTCACTCCGCGTTTGTTTGCCTACGGTGTTTCGTTTGTGTCTGTCGCAATCTAGCGAACAAAAAAAAAAAAAAACTTTTTTTGTGAGAGTAGATTTTTGTGTGCGTTCGCGCCTGTGTCTTTTGGGGATGGTTACTTCAAAGGTGCAGCGTGGAGAAAATGGAACAGTCGGCTTCCTCCTGGGCGAGCTACACATTTCTGGTACCCTGCAGGTGTTCAAGCGCGCGCTCAGCCGCTTCGGATATTTGTTAGCTGAACCACAAATCCGCTCGATCATTGAAAAAAATCTCTCTCTCTCTCTCTCTCTCTCTATATATATATCTATATATATATATATATATATATATATATATATATATATATATATATATATATATATATATATATATATATACATATTGAGCGTTCCCGGCTGCGCTTTTCACCGTGGTATATTCCCTGTCCGTTCTTTTCTTTTTCCTTTTTTTCTTCCTTCAATTTCTATTACAATCAGGCGTTTACTTCCTCTGCCAACTACGCAATCACCACCTAGAATAGGGTGACCACCTGTCCCGCAAATCGCGGGACTGTCCCGCATTGAGGGCACGTGTCCCGCTTCCCGCAAGAAATTCCAAAATCTTCAAAATGTCCCGCATCTCACATTGTCGTAACATTCACTACGCAAATTATGGAGCTTCCGAACAACGGGCAAAGGGGAGCGCGGAGCTCGCTGATAAACGTGTGAATCTCGATGGTATGCAATTTTTTATTCAAGCATTGCGGGAAGCAACCGTCGTTCTTGCAGGAGACAGGCGCGCATGCGCCGTTGTGCCTCTCCCCTTGAGGGCAAAGTATTGCAAGCAAAAATTGCTTCCCAAAAGTTGAAAAATAAACTATTGCAATTATTGGCAAATCATAATGTATTATGCAAAAAAGTTTATGTGAAAACCTTTTTTTGCTTAGCGGAGATGGTTATTTATTTAAGGCAAAAAAACCTGCAACTCACAACGCTCGAAAAAACAACAACATAAGGTTCTATTTTTCTGTAGGAGCATGCTAGTATAAGAGTAAGTATCGACAGGAAACAATTAGCCGAAAAATATTTACTGTTTCCTATTACCGTTTGATGCATTGGGGTCTGGTGCAGTCGATTTTTATGTTTTCAACTTAAAAATCGCATGCACATTTAGTAAAAATATTTACCATTACAATTAAACAAAAATATATCACTGTGAATGAAACTTATCCTAGTTTTATTGCCGCGTACAATTTTCAGGTGTATCATATGCTTTCGGACAGCACAGGATTTCGAGGTGTGCCCGTTGGTGAATTTCCTTTAATACTTATTTCTTGAGTCGTGAAAATACCGTTGTTTCAATAAGAAAACCACAAAACAAGTGTAAAAATTGCATGATGGATGATAAGCCCGTAGCGCCCCCGCATGCGTTTCTCGGTAAATATTGCGGTTGCATAGGCTGCCGCGGCAACGGCAACGTACGAAGTCTTTCATATATAAAACAAGTTTTGTTACAGTGCATTTACTTTTTTTGTCAATCGTTTGGTATAGACCTTTTTGCGGCTTACAAACATGAACTGCCGCTTGCGTCCCAAGCGACTTCCGGTCACACCGTCTTTGCAAGCCTGTTGAGCTTGCTTATGTCACCAGTTTTAGAAAGTATAAATGCTACACGGACAACAAGGTTGGAGATTTAACAAGGGCCTTCGACTGAACAATATTACATCTTGGAGGAGGCAAGCTGGTTTACAAGAATATTCGAAATATTTTAACAGATCTCGCACTCCTTCGGTTCTTTGGCGTTCACCTGGAGAATCGGTGGTTAAACGTTTCATTTACATTTCAAGCAGCGGTGTTAAGGCGGCCTCGTTGCTATGACAACTCGTCGTTCATACATTTTATGAACCAGAAGTCCTTTGGGACGTGGCGGCGTTTGCCATGAAAACGGTCTATAGTGCAGTCGGCGATAGTTGCAGGTGATATTACAGCTTCGCTGTCCAACCACCTTTACAGCGTGAGCTGGAGCAGTTTTTTAGCGGGCTTTTTGCCACTTCAAACAGAGTGTCCTTAGGAAACCCGCTTTCTCCAGACACGCTACCTGCTTTCTGAAGCTTTCTTGGGCACTGTGCTTGCAAGACTTGTCGCCTCTAGACAGATAGAAGCAATTCTTCTTCTTACTATTTTTGAATGGACGCCATTAGACGAAAGTATGCTTTTTTTTAACGTGATTGCTGGATGCATTAGCCACGTTCACAAATTAAAAAGTTAATTTGGTAGTATTAATCAAAAGCCTAATTTTCCTATATAAGTCCACTGGGCCAAAATCAATATAACTTCAGCCATGTTTTTTTCTGATCGGTGCGTACTTTTCGCAGAAGTGATTTGGCTATTATTTTGAGAAACACCCTGAGGAGAGTAAGTACACTCTTAGAAATCCGGAGCCTCTGCCCTCCCTAAAGCATTTGTGAAAACCAGTCACTGCATTCCACGGAGTGAACCCGGCGAATGCCGGGGCTAATAATGTCTTCAAACTTAAAAAGAAAACAAAAACGGGTCGCTCAGAGGCAATTAGCATGGCGTTTCGCCATGCTCCATAATACAACGTAGAGACCTTTTTTTTCAGGATTAAACGCATTATTAGCTTTATCATTCGCCGAGTGACCTCGGTAGATTGCAGCAATTGGCTCTCCTAAGTGCTTAAAAAATGACGTTCCGGATTTTTTTTTTGTAGATATTAAAAAAACGCACTTACACTTAAGAAGTCTTCTTCCAGAAACAGACTTTTGGTTGAATTTGCTGTACACCGACCCACTGTGCTTAAAAGCGCAGCAATAAAAAGATGAAAGGCATTGTGCACGATCTTTTTTTCGAAAAACGAAAGGTATCTCCGCACGTCTATTGATTAAAAAGAGCCTTCGCATTCAAGTCAGGATCGTGAGTTGGTGTACGAAGTATGGACCGTATCTGAGAAGGGCCCCTGACAGCTACCGTTTCATTGTCGTTTTGTTGGAGGAGCGTCGACTCTAGCTCTGACAGTTTTAAAAGCAAGGGAAAGTTTTTTTCTCGTTGCCGTGTTTCCAACACGAGATTTCTATACATATTCCCAGCGAGAAGCTTGGGTATCACCGCCTGGTGGAATTTTTTCGCAACCCATGGGTGAGGATACTTCAACTTCCCCTGCTGGTGCAAGCACGTGCAATGCCAAGCTTTCAGGCACTATGAAAATTGAAAACACACCGGCGTGGGTAACACGTGCACTACTCATAGTGAAGGAACGAGTATCGTCCACTACGCGTGCTTTTGCACGGCGGCGACATCTCAGCGACGATGTTTCCGCCCAATCGTTATGTTCAGCGTCTTGAAGCATCGCACAACCGGTGTCACTCAGCTCGGGCGCCATATTTGGCTAATGTCATAGACGCCATTTTACCGCTCAGATCTCACCGAGTGCGCAGAGTGACAGCGCTGGCACATTCAGGGCAACAATGGATGTCTTCGCCCTGAGACAGACGGACATGTAGGCACGCTGATAGTGAGACACGAAAAGCGCCACTAGCCGAGCTTCTCACCGCGATTCGCGCGATGTTGCACCGCGTGATGTTCAGGTGAACGTATACAGTCAAGACACCATACTAAATTCAGCCTACTCAAGCTGGATGCAGACGCCATGAAAGGTCTTTCTTGACATTCTTATTAGGAAAGTTGCTATAAAAAAGAAGTAAAAAAAAAGAAAAACTTGCAGCGACATATTGTCACGTTTCAAAGCGTAACCAAAGAAGACTCAAATTCGGCGGAACGCAAACCCAACACGGCCTAGGTAGCTCTGAAAGACCCGTCATCAGACTGAAATGTTATCGCCTTTATGACGTCAAGCCTCAAGGAATTGCACCTCGTTGGGACTTTCCTGCCTCTTCCCAAGTACAGTAGCGATGGATGAATGCTGGGCCTTGCGGGGTCTTTTGTTTTCGTCCTGAAAACTACTTACATTACTTCGATTAGGCGGCCTTTCTTGTATCTCTTGGGTCCTGTGAGATGAACGCCTAATGCCAGATGACGTAACCTGGGTGCGGTCCTCTATCGTGCACGAACCGGGCCTCGAAAAGTCGACAATCGGAGAGGGAGCACTGAGGGCACTGAAGACGTAGTACTCTATGAAGGAGGAACGCAACTGGAAATCACGTGGTCATCTCAGGCACATCGCTGCGCACGTCACTGGAAGATGAAGAAAAAGCTCAGGGGGTTCTTCGCTTTTTCTTCAAGTTGTTTTATTTTTTAATAACAAATGGGGGCACGCAAGAAAATAAATACTTTTTTCTGCTTTTCATTCTACAAGTAACAAAATAATTCCCGAAATTTACTTGCTAAAATCTGAAAATCGTTGTATTGCCCCTAAAAATACGTGGAGAAGTGTGGACGATATATGCTACAGTATCGTTGTTTCTTTTCTTGTTATTTATAGCATGTACAAACAAGACTGATTCCCATAAAAAAAAAAAAGACACCCAGCTAACGCAAGTGGTTCCTTGCGATGAAACCTAAAGAATTATATAGAACACTCAAATAATCGCGTTCTGCAAGGTACCACCTAGAAAACAAGGCCGAATGTATTCGTGTGGTAAATGTTTTGAAATATTTTTCAAATCGCAAAATTTGCTAAAATAAGGTCTATTAGAAAATTAAGCCGTTTACAGTACCTTGAGCTCCTTATTGCGAATCTTCCGCCGCTATTGCTAAGCAGACAAAAGTTGTCATGATTATTTGACTTTGAGCCCTCGTGATGTCTTAGAATCACCTAGATACTTACTCCGCGTAAGCGCAAACGATAATTCCTGTGCCTCCTCTAGCCTCTTTACGCGTATCCGTACGCCGACGGTGACTATGGTCAAAAGGTATGAAACAATTAACTGCAAAAGTTATGCAGATACTGATTTAAGGTGGCAAATATAAGTGTCGGGCGGCACCTTACAGAGTGAGAGAATGAATGCTGTGAAACGCGACGAAAAACCCAAATACAATGCATCCGCCAAGGCGCAGAGGGGTGAGCGGAGCGGCGAGTTATTTTAAGGCCTAATGGCGGCCGCATTGCGTGATTCCAAGATGGCAGCGCCCACGCGATGGAGGAGGAAAAGATCTATACGACGGCTTGTATCTAGGTCACACATAATTTAAGCGGGAAACGACGGTAGTAAAAATGGGGACAGCTCACAATACGTCTGAGACGTATTGATATGCATGTTGTGTCCTTTCTTTCTTCCGTCGTCTTCGGTTTAAATTATCTGTGACCTGTAACTACCTCCACTGCTTGCGAACTTTGGCTTCGGGTATATTGAGGTGTGGCTTATTGAAAACAGCCCCCCTTTCCATTTATATTTTATTGCATTTTTAGTAAAGTCAAGATACACGCACTCATTTCCATCCGACAGTTCGTTCGTGGATCATTTAAAAAAAGAAAAAGGGGGTGCTTTTGTTTTTTATTTATTTATTTATTTTATTTCGCGGGTGTAGTTACTGAATTTTTTGGCAGTGGTTGTCGACGTCGGAGCACGAACGTCACAGCCGATAGCGTCACCCGGGAGACGGTCATGGGGCAGCGGCTCCCGAAATCCGCGTTTCCGGGAAAAATAAAAGCGTCTCGGTGCTGCGAGAGAGAAAGAGAGAGGACCGGGGCTGCGAAGAGAAAGGACTGGGGCTGCGGGAAATTGGCTTCGATGGATTCAAGACGGCGGACGAAATTGTTTCGAGAGTGGCCGGGCTCGCGTAATGTTTCTCTTGGGATCAATATTTCTTCCTCGCGTAATACTTGGGGCGCTAGATTTGTCGCCGGTATCCACTAGAAAGGCTCAACAACCAATCAGGACACGGAGATTTTCGTCCGCGAGATGTTTACACTTTTGTTGAAAATCTGGTACGAGAGTGCTTCCCAGACTCTGGTAGCCCGCGACCCAACAAAATAGAAACTATCGTATCGAGACCCCCGCCACCACGAATCAGCTAAAGGAAAAAATAAGTTCAAAAAGAAGAAGAAAAAAACTCGATGCTTCCACCACACTGATTCTCGAATAAATTTGTTAACATTTCGTGTCGTGGTTATATATAACGAAGCGTAGTGAACGCAGCTTCTCAGCACTTTTTCCGCGGGGCGAACATTCCCGAAATCCCTCTTCTCCCTGGTGAAATCAGATCAGGTAACGTAGCGTGGGCACGAAGGTCGTGAGCGCGATGCGCGGAAAACGACAGAGCTATTGCGTTGTTGCGCATAAATGTTGTGCATATATGTTGTGCACACAGGGGCGACGACACCGTGCGCTTACGGCCCGGTGGCATGGTAAGACGACTGCGCGTCACTGAACGGAATGTCAGGCCGGAGAATGGAACCGCAGCCCGTGAGCGTCCACGGGTCTCCAAAGCCGGCGGCAGAGGCTTCCGAGGGCGCCCAAAGCGCGCACCCGCACGCCGGCCGCATAATATAACACGTATACTTCGTTTCAGCTGAGCTCCGGGCGCAGTCGAAGGCTGGGGACGGTTCAACACATTGTAGAAAAGCGTTCGTACCAACGTTACTAGAACCAATCAGTTGGAAACTGCCATGGAGCCTGCTCTGAAAAAGTGGCACCGATCCGTACTCGCGACGCGAGCTAATGGCGATCGCAACGCCGCCATTTCTACCGTAGCGGCCACTCGAGGAACTGCACGTGACTTCGATTTTGGCCTCAATCGGCCATGTTGGCACCGAAACAGATACGGCGGAAGAGGTTACGCCACCCCCGCGACCCCCGTCTCCCCAGCGGACGTGTCGCGAATTACCACCGAAGTTAGGATGCGCCTAGATCGGGACGTGCTGCCTGAAATCACCGCTGAGGCATGGTTTTATAAAAACCATATTAATTGTGCCGCCAAACCTTGCAAACTAAAGCTTTTAGAAAGCATCACACGCCCCTCGTTTTGTACTAAACTCCAATAAAAGTTACTGCAAAAGGAGTTTTTTTAGCTGGTTTTTGCGCAAAAACATGCTTTCTAAAAGCTCAAGGTGACCACAGTAAAGACAAATGATAAAGAGTGGCGCTGTTGTCGTATTTAGCTCGATCTCGGTGGACGCCAGCGGCTCGGTTTCAACGGTGAGTTTCCCAACTTAGTGTTCTAGTAATGTTAGTTCGTACCACGGTGGTTCGTACGCATCACGAAGTAATTCGCAAAAGTAAAATTTTAGGAATACTTTGTTTGTGTGCAAACGTTGCAAAATTTTCCGGTTGTGTCCTGCTAAGAACTAATTATGGAAACAATTAATAAAATAACTGACGTTTCGCGTTCTTTATAATATAGTAATGATTACTGTAAAACGACTGGTTTTTCGCGGGCTCAATATTTCGAGATTTAAATCAAAGTTTCGCGGGTTCTAATTTTCGCAACGCGGTGGGATCTCAATATAGGTTCCAATGAGTTTACCAATGTGTTTACAATTTACGGGAATTGTTCGCGGGACCTATTTTCCGCAATTTGTGGGCAATTCGCGAAATTCGCGAAAATTAGGTCCTCGCGAAAATTAAGTCGTTTACAGCATGATTCGACCAACGTTTGTGGCACCCCTCAGTTGGGTAACTGCCATAGAGACAGCTCTGAAAAAGTGGCACCGATCCGTACTCGAGAACCGAGCTAATGGCGATCCCAACGCCGCCAATTCTCCCGCAGCGGCCGTTCGAGGAACTGCACGTGACTTCTATTTTGGCTTTAATCGGCCATTTCAGCGCCAAAACAGATACAGTGGAAGGGGTTTCAGGGCTGCTACCCCTGTCTCCCAAGCGGACGCGCCGCGAATTACTACAGAAGTTAAGATACACCTACGTCGGGACGCGCTACCTGAAATCACCGATGAGGCATGGTTGTATAAAAACAATATTAATTGTGCTGCAAAACCTTGCAAACTGAATATTTTAGAAAACATCATGCGCCCTTCGTTTTGTATTAAACTCCAATAAAGGTTACTACAAAAAGAGTTTTTTCCGTTGGTTTTTACGCAAAAACATGCTTCTAAAAGCTCAAGGTGACCACAGTAAAGACAAATGATAAAGAGTGGCACTGTTGTAGTATTTAGCTCGATCTCCGTGGGCGACAACGGCCGAGGTTTCAACGGCGAGTTTCCCAACTGAGGGTTCTAGTAACGTTGGCTTCGACGAAGAACGCCTACCTGCTGGCAACACTGATGCGACTAATACGCGTTATGGTTTATCTTTTTTTCGCGTGATTTCGTCTTCTCAGTAGCCGAATCGTGGGTTTCAAGTTCGACGCTTTCCTCGCCAAGTTGCTGGGCATCCTTTGGTTTTTTTGTTTTCTCAATTTCTCCTGACAACGCAAGATAAGAAAGTCACGTTTGGGCGCCAGGCGCGCGATCGTGATGAATGTGCACTCTACTTGAGTCTGAAACCGGAAACGGGCGCCTAAGAGCTGCGCTCTAAAACATGCGGTGTCGGTGGAGCGCCGAGAAAACACGTACTCCAGTGCGACCGTGCTTCCAGCACGGCCGACAAGGAACACTCCTCACCTCTCTGGTCGCGGCTGGCGGAGTTTGTCTTGGCAAAGGCTGCTACGCCTGCGAGGAAGCAGGAGAAATGACACCAGCGGCGACAATGAGACCGTCGATGGACGCGGCCGGCCACCCTATGGAACGACGCCAAAGACCCCGCCAGCCTCCCCCTAATAACTGGGGGACGGGAACAAGCACTGAGGGTTTGCATTGATGCCTTACGGCAAGAGTGAGTCGCAAAGGCAAAATAAACAGAGAGGAAGACCCGTCTGGGCACCGAACGTTACCAACTTCCGTGCTCGAGCCCCGACCTTCCTACACTCTAAGAAAAAAAGGAGGAGAAAGGTAGCAACGGCGACTGTTCCTCCTTGTTGTGGTCAAGTTGCCCAGAGAAGGGAGGAACGGAAGTTTCGATGAAAGGAGGAGGCCCAGTTCCTCCCTGTTCAGTTGTCGCAAGGGTAGAACATCGCAGTACTGACCAAGTAGTCGAAGGTTCGATCCCTAAAAGGAGCGGTGTTTTTTTGTGCTTTTTTTTCCTTGAGTTTTTTTAGGGACGAAAGTTTTTCCTTTCTGAAGGAACATATGTGTCAAGAGCGTTCTTCCCTTTAGGGAGGACTATACTGACCTTTTTCTAAGAGTGTATGCCGGCAGTGCGGGGCCCTTCGCGAAGCCCAGCAGCCACCGCACCGAACCGGAGTTTTATTCCAGGACGCGAAATGGCATTCTTAATTATGTAGCAGACGATGCCGTCGATACTCCCCTAGCAGACGAAATGTCTCTCTCGGCTGTGTTCCAATTCTTACCCAAATGAACCCCAGTTACTCCGGCGGGTCGTGTCACGTGACAGCACAGATTGAAAGCGCTAGGCGCGGGTAGCTTTTGGAACGCCAAGGTACAAAACCCTTACCCTGGAGTAAGATCGAGTAAATTTTGGAACACGGCCTTCGACTTCTCTGCAACTCTGCGAAGATACCGCGCGGAGTGATATAAGAAGTGGGGCGAGTCACGTCCTATCGCCGGCGTTTGATAGGCCCTAGTCACCCGTAGATTTGACGACGCTCGGAGCTAAGCTGAAACGGAGTCTAGCAGCCGAGGTGCAGTGGGGGCAGCGATGCTAGGGCGTACTTGGTCCGCCGGCAAGGCGCCGCGAGGCTGCGTGTACGGGTGTTTCAATGTGGGTTAATATTTTGTAATCGAGCCGTCCGCAGATAGTCACCGCGAAGCGGCGTGAAGGAGGGGAGGGAGGGGGGGGGGGGGGGTTAACACGCGCCCCAGGGATACACTCGCCATCCACCACTGCGTGGTGCCGAAACTGGTGAAGCGGGATGCCGTCGGTGATCTTCGGTTGCTAGGTCCAGTGTGACCTCCGTTGCGTCCTATCGCAAAGCCTCACGACATATGCACCCCGCCGCCATCTGTCGGTGCTTGCAAAAGGCATTTCCTAACCAGTTACCAAAGCCAGTGGAACTGTGGCGCCATCGCGTGGCGACGTTACGCACTTTGAGTATGTGCGCCCCAAAGCAGTCATATACTCGTAGGTCAGCGCATGTAACAAAGCACTAATGCTGACGCATACCGCCAAAAAAAAAAAACAAAAAACACGCGTGTCATCAGGGATTTTTTTTTTTAATGACGAAAGTTAGGTTGTTTCTTAACTTTCGTCATTCCGCCTTAATATTAAGGCGGAGTTTGAACACCAGAACTATCAGTTGCGGCTCGATAGTTAGCTGCGATCTCTACTTCGTGTAAAGGGTTTAAAGCGACTCAACCGCAGAGTAGCCAAGTATTTTTTTCAGGTTCGCGAATCGCTTCGCATCCGCCTCCCCGCCTCCCCCCCCCCCTCCCCACACACACACACACTGAATTTGTTAAGACCATCCTTATAAGTGCGACCTGCGCGGTTTGCGAAATCCTTTAGTATGATAAACACTTTTCCAAACTTATTTGCGTTCTTTCACAGCTTCATTTATAGGCCATCAGTTGCTGCCAACTCATGGCGCTGTATCGTATGCGGATAGGAACTGAGGGAGAGGACAAAATCAGAGAGCGCGGCGTCGACCGAACGCCGAGCTCTGGTTCGAGTGATTAGAGGGAAGACCTAGCTACTAGCTGCTTTTGTGTCCACTGCACCCGTCGAACACGTTCAGAACGCGATAGCCAAATGCCAGACGCTGGCGTATCTAACGCGTTCTAAAGCGTTCGACGAGTGCACTGGAGACAAATTCAGCTCAGCCAGCTTTAGGCCTACCCACTAATCATTCCAACCTAGGGGCCTTAATCTGGACACTCGGTGAAAAAGTCGGCGAGGAATTCGAGCACCCGTGATTGGTCGACGCCGCGTTCGATCTTGGCGCCGACCAATCACGGCGGGCGAATTCCTCGCCGACTTTTTCACCGAGTGTCCAGATTAGAGCCCCGGAGCTCAGCGTTCTGCCCTCCCCGCGCGCTCTCGTCTCCTCGCTCCCCCTCAGTTTCTATCCGTATAGACGCTTTACGCACGCGCCAGGTTGAGCCGCCATTGCCGACCTTCTCTTGTCTTATCGAGATACCGAGCCACTGAAGCGGGCGTTGACGAGCTTCCACAGAGGTCTATGCTGGGAGAAGGACACAGTAGCACTTAAAGTGGCAATAACCTGCCCTGCTAGTGGTAATGGCGAAGTGAAGCAGAACGGAATAAGAGGAAACGAAAATTGAAGGTCGGTTATGGCAGCGCCCATGCACAACTACTGCAAAGCGTCTATAAATGCCTTCTGCTTATTGTGGCATCTTCGCGTCTTCTTCCAAGCACCACGTGCTATCACGTGGTTATGCATATTTGTTTATCACATGGTCCTTTTAGTCGGTGTCATCCAGACTGCCTTATATGCGTCTCAGGTACTTCTACTCATCAGTTACCCCGAAAACTGCTATTATGATGGAAACTTGAGTGGAAGGGAGTGGACGTCACCGCGATCACTCAAAACCACGCTATACGCCCCTGCAGGTCAGGACACAGGCGCATGACTACGAGAACATCTCTGGTCGCGCGAGATGTGATTACTTACAAACGTTCGTGCTCATAACGAGCTCTTCTGCGTTTTCGTAATAGAGACGCGCGAAAATACTTTAAATAGACTTGTTTCGGTCTAAACTTTCGCACCACAAATGATTACGTGTTTATTGTTTCTATCATAGAGTGTGGAGGCCACGAATGATTTATTACTATAGTGTTCGCCTGTAGGTTCTTTTGCAGTAAAACGAGCCGGGAAAAGCGTTGCCTCTATGTAAAGGCTCGACCTTTCTTCGAATGTGCATTTAAGTGGTACGTTTTGCCGTGTGAAATTTCAAGGCGTAGCTCCTTTCTGCGAAACGTGAGGCCCAGAAACCCATCAGGGTCAATGGCAGACGTGCTCGCAGACGACCAATTTAGAATGCGTCGTTTTGAAATAAACCTTATTCAGATTTGCGCGTCATCTGTCGGGCATTGCGCAAACCTTCTTCCGTAGTCTCAAACATGGCAACCCCTGTTTGAAGAGACGGGCAAAGAGAGCGCTGCTATGGGAAAGTGGTGCCACATTACTGCTATGTCTCGCTGCGCAATCAACGAAGAGTAAAGAAGCCAACTAAAGCAAACCTACGTATTGCGTTTGATTTTACTTTCAGTCTGAAGTTTTTACAGAGAATCTTGGAACAATTTTAGCATTGTATTAGAGGACTATACAAGCGGCAAAAGGCAGGGCCCACGCCGCCTGCTTCTACTGCGGGCTTTGTCAAATTATCCTAATATATGACGCTCCCCATTACTATAATAATGGCTGGTAAAGGCTGCTTCCCACATTTGTGCCGGTTGTGTCCACGGCAACCAAAACGACAGCAACAATAAAGACAGCGGGACAACCGCGGCTCATGATTGTTTCACGAAGCTGCTTTTTTGCATCGCTCATCACGTTGTATGCGGCAAACAGTTTCTCCACTGGCTAGATTCTTGGTGTCGTTGAGTTCATTGTGGACGGAACCAACGAAACATTGTGACCCAGCCTCGCTGATATATTTTATTTTGAAACACCCAACGCCTCCACCACATCCCAGAAATACAACGCCGTATGAACAAGCGCGGAGAACGCAATGCAGGCAGAGCGGGGACAGTGGAGAAGCCTCAAAATGGCGCGGGGGCTCGATAGTCCGCGCGGCTGCCGAGAGATGGCGCCAGTAATAAACAAGGTCTTTCTACCTTGAGGGACAGAAAAAAAGGACAAACATAAACCATTTCGTTACTTTTAAAGTCCCGTTCACACAATATTGTTCTTTACGTTGCGTTATGTTATGGGAGCTTACGTCTGCTGACGTTCAGTTACGACTTCGAATCATTGAGACATCCGTGCTGCAAATGAAGCGAGGCCAACAGCTCAAAGAGTAACTTTGTACGCGACGTACGAGGCACGGGTGTCCCGGTGGCTCGGGGCCGTATCATAACGTGACGCAAAGAAAACCCCGTGACGCAAAAAAAAACCCACTCCTTCGTGAATGCTCCTTAACTGTCTCGCGCTCCGGGAGATGCATGCATGCATTATTTCAGCATATTATACACCTATGTTTAGCTACCCCAAGCTCAGACTACGCTTATTGGATCAAACGGACGGCACCATTTGTTGTAGTGAGTTCGTATTCGCAACTTTCAGCGATGGTGGTACCGCGGTGTGAGAATCGCGCTCCCTAGCTCCTGGATGATTGGCCTCATAATAAATGAGCTTGCCTACACCTTCCTGGCGTGAAAAAATAACGTAAGGCTCTAATACTGCTCGTATATAGCAAAACTAGAATTACTTACGCGTCGCAGACCCAGCCTCGTACCGCTGTTCTACGACGATCATCCAGATGACAGCCATTTTGATAGGCACCAGTGCGCCCTCTATAGGTCGTGAAAGTTGCGAATGCAGAGCTTTGAATTTCAATTTCTCGCAGAGTCCCCCCTCCCCCCCCCCTCACACACACACACACACATCCTGATCATTTCGATCTGGATAGGCATCGTACTGGCACTTGATCGTGATATCACTACTGCGTCATTTACGTCCCTACCCTGCAGCCTAGCAGTTGTACTGCACAGGCTAAATTTTGTGTTTACAGCGGAGCCATCAGAGCGTCCATTGGGGCTAGATACCTTCCCGCTGTCAACACATACACACAACTCAATTGCTTACATAGAGACATGACAGAATGGGCCTCCATCGTCAACTAGGTGGCACGGTCGTTCTTTCTTACGCCTCCGTCGTCTCACACTACATTTTTGCACACTTGGGCCTGTAATGAACTCGCGGCTCCTCGACGCCACCGGCCGTAACGTCAAAGTTTACTGCCGGAGGCACCAGGCGGCACCTTTGTTAGTAGTATATACTAGAGCCATCTCTCCACATTGTGTTTTCAGGCTGGCGGTGGTTGCTAAAAGTGCCCGCTGAGGCGCAACACGCATTCTGACATTTTAGAGTTGCAACCCCATTAGTTTGCTTTCTTTGCACAATTAACAAACATACGGAACAACAAAGCAATTATCTAAAAAATATATATTGTTCAAATTATTATTTGAGGCGTACGCATTACATTTCCCAGAATTATAGCCTTTTCACTGGTCACAAAAATGAGGGACAGCAAAACAGCAACGACCTATTTATCCTTCTAATGTACCTCGAAAGAAGGCGAACAACATTTCTAAATGAATAAATGACCAAATAATAATGCCGACAAAAATGCGCCGTATAAACTGAAAGTGTGACAATAATATCACGCAGGGATCACGTTTATTTCATGTCAGTTTCAACACCTTCGCTGCTGCGTTGCAAACGCGCTTCACCTTTGGTTTCTCGTCACCGTGAACAAACTACGGCTAGGCACTGCCTCTTTTCTTATTTTTTCATTTTAGTTACTTATGCAAACGTGACACTTGACATACAGCAACTTTCCTGGAGAAAATACACTTTTGGGTTGTTGGTTCTAAGAGAGCTGGGTTTCAATATAATGCGATCCTTCAGCCGGTGGTTCTGAAGGACGAGGAACTCCTCAAAACTAAAAGCAAATCTAAACGGTGTGCTCCTGGAACGTACAAAAAATAGGGCCCAAAAGGTCCCCAGAAAATGGTGCATACACCTGTAAACTAGCGGGGCTACTTCACGAGCACAGGCTTTTTTTTTCCCTAAAAATTAACAGTTTCGAGTTAATCTCCAGTACAGTCTGTGGGACCTTCACAGCCATGGCTGCGACAGGTCACGGCGAACTGGCTAGCTCAAGTGGCTTCGTTCTCGCGAGCATGCACCTCACAGTTCTCCTCGCGACTAACGGCGAGACGCGGAAGCGTCGCCGCCAGCGCGTCTTTCAGCGTCTTCCAACAAGCGCGACGATAGCACGCGACCACGCCACAGTACGCCGCCGCGCCGGCCGCTTTCTGCGCCGTCGTCAGGTCTCGGCGCGTTTGCCGCATGGGCTGCTCCACCACGATATAGAGTTATCGTAATGTAACGTTAGAGGTTCGCGTGGCGCTAGTGTGCTGTCGCAAATTGAAGCAGACAGCAACCAGTCGGAAATTGACTTTCCGTAATGCATTTCTATGGGACAAAGCTAGTGTATTTTCACCCAGCGCTTGATTATAAGAGCGAATATCACGAATAATTCGTACGTGCTAGGTAGGTCCGAACATTTCTCAGTCACGCCGACGAAATAATTGGCTATCTACGACGTCTTTATTTTAAATTAAAAGCATTTTAAAAGGGCGCTAAAACGGCTTCGGGTACATGTATCTATGTGCACTGTCGGTCACTGTAAGCGCGAACACGGCGTCGAAGCTTTCCAGCAAGGGGGATATATGTGCCAAACGAACGAAGGACATGTGGAAAACCAAGAGAGACGGCAAAAACTACGCAGTAACACTGGATCAGTAACTCCTGTGTATGTAGACGGTCAATATGAATTGAAGGTAACGTAATATAGTCCGATCTGCATGCTTAATCTTTATACTCTGAATATGCATCGAAGACTTTCGGAAATCATTCAAAATAGGGAGAAGCCGAAGAACAGGTGCCCGATAAAAGCTTGCTGCCCGACTTAAAAAAATAAAACAAGACACACCATTAATTCATTATTTACGTTTCGAAAGTTTTCTTAACCGCCCGTAATGATGTAAGAAGGGGTCATTTTCATATACTGACAGCACCGAAATGCTGGCGAACCTTCAACACACCCTACATTCCTTTCGATTGTTATTTTCCTTAAAATCGTCGCTCATTTTTTATTTTATTTTTTACATTTTTGCTATGGAACACAGGTTTGGGCCTGAAATATAGCAAAGTTAAACATCGCTCACTGATGAAGAAAAATTCGCCTACTAGAAGCAATTACTCTTTAACAAGTAAAGGCACATACTACTTGGTACGACCCCAATAACAAAAGTGTTTTATGTTATTCTCTGGAGAAGATACAAAATACAAGCTCATATTCCCAGTAGGAATGCACAGGAATACCGCAAAAGTAGACTGGTTGCTGTCTGCTTCCATTGGCCTCCCGGAGGTCGCATAGACACCAGCGCCAGTTGAACCTCTAGCGTATGTTTTAGTAACTCTGCGGCATTGGATAGATAAATACGGCGAAAACCTTTAAATCGGGCGGCGGCTCGCGCCACCTAGCCGAAGCTTTTACTTTCAACAATTAATTTCGATTCAATTCGGAATTAATAAAGAATGAGAAGAATTTGCTAGTGCGACTTCGCACTAACTGTGACAATTGACAGTTGACAATATTGCGTCAGACGCCCTACGCCCTATTACGACAGCTACAGCATCAACAACTGCAACGAAAACAAACGTCATTTCCAGCGGTGGGAAGAGCCCGTAACAGCCTATCGCTGTAAAACACACGCAGCTGGTAGGAGTGCTTGTTGGAGACGTCACAATGTTGTAGTTTTCTGAGGTAGTGTGTATAATAAGTTGATATATAAAAATCTAAAAGAAGAGCCTCTTGTCACATAGAGCCTCATGTTTCTTCTTTTCTATTTTTTAAAATATATATATATGTATTCGTGCGGTGAAGTATTCTTCCAAAGTCATTTTATTATGGAACTCTGAATTCATCTAAGGGATACGGTAACCATGCAAAGCGGATGAATCAGGTACGTTGTCATGAGTTAATTGAGGCGCAATTTAAGAAATATTATTGTCAGAAATACGTGTTATGGGGGAATCGAGGATTGGCATCCATAATGTAAGATGGAAAAATATAAACCTGAATACCAGCTACAGTTTAAGGCAGGCAAAGCGTAGTTCTTTCTTTCACGCGAGACTGAACCACCATGATCGTGGCGGTTCAGTCTCGTAGGCACCAGACCGTATTGGCGCGGAGACCGAACTTAAAAAAGCGCTTTTCACAGTTTTTTTTTCCGCAGAAGTTGTAGTTTATTTAGTTATAACCTCCTGTAGATTATATTCCTGTTGAGCGGAGGAAGATAGAATGGGGGCCGCCGTCTGAGAGGTTGCGCGCCTCCGCCGTTGCTTCAGGTTGGTGCGCCACCTTCGTCGGAGCAGGACAGGGCCGTTTATGTAGAGTTTTGTCATTAATTGGTTAGAGTATGCCGAACATTAGGGCAGGTCACGGGCCGCAATTGTTTCAATGACCTTGGGCGCGATGATTAACATATTTTGTCAGCAACCACTAGCCACAATTATTCCAGTAGTGGAGATAATGAGCTCGACAAATACCCTCCAATCGCAATTCTTAGGATAGCACGTATTCAAGTGTTTCATTTCAGCGCGCTAGAGTTATAATTTGCGACTCTTCGGAACTGAAAGGGCAGTTGTCGTCACGGCGAAATTCAGGACGCACTCAAACTTTCTTTTGATTGCAATCGTGGCCGCTGCGGCCAGGACGGAGTGGACGCCAAAAACTGCAGATTCGGAGCCGTGGGAGTTTTTGACCCACACTTGGAACGCGCACCCCACATTTGCAGTTTTGCCTCATGTTTCAGAACATGTTTTTCGTCAATGTCAGCTTTCCATTCTTAGTAAACGTACTCAGAATCTCCAAACTCCCCTTTCCCACCAATCACACACAATTATACTTCCAAGTACTTTTACCCTCATCTACAAAAAAAAAAAAAAAGAAGAAGAAACATTTGCGCCGCAATACACGAGTCCTTCCAGGCCATCGTAGCTCATACTTACTATGCAAGTTCATCACGGGAAGAATACACGGCGCTGGCGGTGACGCTTTCTGCCGTTCCAGCCCGGCTCCCGCTGGCTCCTCCCATTGACCAAACTCTCTCAATATACGACTCTGGGGCAGTATAGACAGCTTACAATAAGAGAGCGTTCATCTCAGACCATAGACCATGCGGAGCGCTAGAAATTTAATGACGGAGACCTCCTGCGGCGATCTGTCGGAAGTGCGCATTCCCTTTGTTTTTCGCGTGGCGGGAGGAAAGCAGAAGGAAAGGCGGAGACGTTCGCAGACGATCAACGCTTTCGTCACCTCCCTCGCAGCTCGCATTGCAAATGCGGCCCGTAAACCACGCAACTCCGATGGATCAGTGAAACTCTGTAATGCAGGCTCTCTGGTAGACGAGCGGACGGCGCGTCGCGCGAAAAGTCCCGCGTTAGCCTCCCGAGAGCCTGTATTATGGAGAGTTTTCAACTGCACGATCAAGGTCACGTAGTGTACGTAGTTAATTGTCCGCAAACTCTCCTCGCCACGCAAAACGCAGCACATGCGCACTTGCGATTTGCAGGAGTAGTCAGCTATAAAATGGCAAACGCTCCCCATGGTTTGAGATGAACAACTGCTTCAATGGGCTTTCATAGCCTCCAATAGGGTGCCTACATGTCTGTCTGTCTCAGGGTGAAGACATCCATTGTTGCGCTGAATGTTCAGCGCGTGACGCTCTCGCGCACTCGGTGCGTGACTTGGGCACTAAAATGGCGTATCTGCATTAGCCAAAGCTATGCGCTCGAGCTGATGGACACCGGATAGCGCGTACTTCAAAATGCATAAAAGAAACGATTGGGCGTAAAAATGGCTGAGATGTCACCACTCAAGCAAAACCGCGCGTGTGTATGAAGGCACTCTAGCCTCCAAATGTAGGCAGCGCAATCTCGCGGCCTACACGGGCGTTAGAAGAGGGGGAAATGATTGGGAAAATGATAAACCCGATGGCCTCGAGGAGCGACTCGTACGTATGGCGCGTGTTTCGCTCCGCTTTCCGAAGCGATGACCATGCGCGTGCTAGGCTGTGATTTTGTAAACATTGGAACGGTGTAGACAGATGGCTATGATCCAACACAAGGGCTGTGAACCGGAGCCTTTACGTCCTTTTCCTCGATCGAGCGCTGCGTTCGGCTACGTCAACCGAGCGCGCGCCGTTAGTAGAACCAGTAACAAATAATGCATCTTTGTTGCTGTCCCCATACGTTCAGTTCTCAACTGTTCCCGCTAGAGTGCGCGACGGTTGCACCTCCTTCCCAATAACTGTTCAAAGAGATCACTAACCACCGATTGTGATTTTCGCGTTTACTTACCTTCCTTCCTATATATCTACATAAGTTAAGCTGGTCTTATCTGTGCGCATTATTTGGACATTTGTTATTGTCCTTGGTCCCCCTTGTTTCCCTTCTCCGGGGATTATTATCGTCATTCTTGTCCAGATCGCTTGCACCTTTGCATTAATTGTCTTACCAGCATTATTTATTTTATTTATTTATTTCACAATACTGCAGGCCAATTCTCTGGCCCAAGCAGTATGAGCAAAATATAAATAGACGAAAAGAATATATATGGGTGGTTTCATTTGAAATCGAACACGCTTGTCGGGGTGGGTCTTTCGATTTTTTTTGAAAAAATATATGTGATTGCCCCATTCCTGGAAAGAACAAAACCGCTTTTCAATATTTTTTTAAAAAATATTTCGCTTCACGAAAAATTATTGAGTGGAGCAGGGTGAAAATCGGTTTTTTACTCCGTGATTTTTCAACCCAGTTCTGTACGCTGGTATAAATACGGGAAGCATACAAAACTCACAGTAATTTTTTGTGCTCTTGTATGTTATTTCTACTATTTTTTAGTTGAAAGGAAAATAATTTTGTATTTTTGTTTATTGAGATAAAAAATGCCAAACATCGTCTCTTTGACAATCCGGTGACAACTTCAGAGCCTTGTAACTCATGAGTTATTATATTTGTCGCTTACCAAATACTATGCGGGTGTAGCCCTATACATGGGCTATCGAAGGGCATAAGTTTAGTTTATTTTATTTTCACTGAAATTTTTATATAAAATTTGAAATATCGTCGAAAATGAAATTTACCGATATTTTGAACCCACTTTATTAAAAAAGGCCATTTTTTATTTCGTTCAATTTTTTTATTATTGCTGCCGATCATATGAACTTTCAATTGGCTTGATGCGATTTCCCCCTTTTTTTGTTGTATCTTCTCTAGAAGTGATCAAAATCACTCCCACGTGACAATGCGGTGACAACTTCAGAGCCTTGTAACTCATGAGTTATTTTATTTGTCGCTTACCAAATACTATGCGGGAGTAGCTCTATACATGGAATATCGACGGGCATAAGTTTAGTTTATTTTATTTTCAAAAATTTTTTATATAAAATGTGGAATATCGTCGGAAATAAAATTAACCGATATTTTGAACCCACTTTATCGAAAAAGGCCATTTTTTTATTTCTTTCAATTTTTTTTTATTATTGCTGCCGATCATTTGAATTTCAATTGGCTCGACGGGATTTCCCCCTTTTTTGTTGTATCTTCTCTAGAAGTGATCGAAATCGCTCCATCTTTCTCAGAACGGCCAAACGCAGTTTCCGCAGGTCGGCTTCGCTGCAAAAGACTATACTGCTTATTTGTGTGTTCAAATGCAGCGGGTAAATTCATTTTGATTGAGTACACTCGTGCTGGGCTACATATTGTTTTTTTCTTAATTTTTAATGATGGCAACTGAAATTCCTTAGTCCGATCGTTAGCGGTACAGCGGATGTTCCATTACCTTTATTTATTCCCAAACCAAAGCAATGTGTGCCTAGCCAAAGCAAATCTACCGTAGCCAATTAAAATAAAATCGTCTAATCGCTTTTCTATATTCCAGAAGGCTGTACAATCTTTTCATTAAGCTCGGTGCGACAAAGTGGAGTGTCTACAGAGACATTAAGTGACTGCTTTCGCTGCCTTCTGTGCATGTGGGAATCGTTGCTTCTTGGCATCAGAGATATCGATCAGTCTTGAACAAAACCCAACACTTTTATTTTTAACTGCACACACTCGTTCAAACAGAAGGGCCACCGTCTCGGGTTCACCGCTCGCTCGCTTTGGCTCCAGTTTTCGTTCTGTCCGTCTCGACTTACCACGCTGTTGAACTTCTCGGCTGCATCCGACCGCTGCGGTACAAAGTTCAGCTCGCCTCCCGCGCTCGGTCGTCTAAGCAGAGGCAAGCCGATGCCGTTGTCCAAAAGTTCCAATATTGCGTTGCTCGTGAAGTGGACTATTTAAAGCACAACAAAATATTGTTTTACACGTGCATCCTAAATATATTAGCGTTAATTAATAAAAGTCTATTTATCGCCAATTGGTGTTTGTGTTCTGTAAAACATTGTCTTCGGTTCATGTAAACTCTGTCCGTTTTCCTCACTTTTGTTCTGCAAACTGCTTTTCCTTCTAAAAGAGGGGCATGTGATATTACATATTTTTGATATACACGCTGACAATAAAGAACAGGCAATTACATGGTTATTTGAACGCACGCGACAAGACACATCATGGATTGGCTCCCGTGCCGGATGCTTCCTGGGTGTAACGGAGATGGGTCTATTGGGGAGGAGATCGAAATATAGGGGGCGCTCGTGATCATCGCCATCGACATTATCATCAAAATAAACATTGCGCTATGGGGACAACAAGCCCGCCATTACGTTGAGTGTCGTGTATGTACTGCGTGATCGCCACGATCACTTCGCGCAATGGGCCGTTATTGTTCCGTGCCACAATGCAGGACGTACGCTTTCGAAGAAGGTGTCAGTTTTCACCATTATCCGCGCGACAAAAAGCTAACGGCACGCTGGGTGTCGAAGTTAAAAATGGGAAAGAAGTTGACGGCCCACGCCATGGTGTGCAGTCGGCATTTCTCGGCCGATGCTTTTAAAGTGAAAAGAGCCGGCGCAAAAGGTATGTGATCGAAGACAAAGCTAGCAATGACTCCCGTCTTAAATCACGTTGCATTTTCTCATAGCTTGGAAGAACAGGTATCTGAAGCCATCATCCGTTCCGTCGGAGAACCTTCCAAAAGGCTCACACGATCGTGTGGTGAAGACCCGGAAGCCGCCTAAAGGTACGCTGTTGTCAAATGAAGGGCACGATTATTACCGAAACGTATGCAGTTGATATGTTCATATGCCAGTGGTCGTCCTGACATTTTCGGGATTATTGAAGCGGGACTAAGTGAGTCGTCCTTCGATATTTTGATCACTGTGCCCGAAAGCAGCCCCGTACGTCAGACGTAGCCTATGGCGGCCGTGTACGTCGAATGTCACATAAAATGATCGAAACCGTGATCGCAGTGTTTAGACTACCGTCCGACGGCACCCTTGCAGAGCATTCAAATGCCGTGCGACGGCACTCCACTCACCCCACTCGTATAAATAGAGTTCTCAAAAACTTGTTCTTCGTAGCGGAGAGTGGCGCAGTGGTAGGATGTCCGTCTCCTGAGCAAGCGGTCCTGGGTTCGATCCCCGGTGCGGGCGTACTTTGTTTCTTTTTTTTTTTAACATTTTATTTTGCCGTCGCATTTGGCGGTATTTCAATATACTTTTTTTATGATTAATACAGGAAAAAAAAAAAAACTAATGTTGTCGCCGAAATTTTGCTGAACGAAATGGTATGGGACTTGGTTTCCAGAGGTGCATGGGGTGGGAAAGGCTGATGATTCAACTTTAAATAACTGTGTGCCTCTAAGAAATGTAACCTATTACTAAGGACTACACCTAGACAGTGTGCTTCCTACACCTTGAAATCTCTGTGATGGGGCACTCTCTTTCACACTTAGCAGATACTATATATTTATGGTTGCTGTGATAACAAACTTATGCTAAATGAGCATGGCTAATGCTCTAGTCATTATGGGCAGTGGTCAAGAAAAGGCTAAGTGACAACTTATTTCAGGTGACAGAGGGAACCCATCCTTCGATGAGTACAGCCCCAGCACTCTCAGCCAGGTTGACCATGAACGCTGCAACGGAGCACGCCTGAGGGCCGAGCACGTCAATGTTCAAGAAGACTGTGAGTACGGTCGAGAGAAGTGTGCACGCAAACAAACTAAATAACTTATTAAAACCATGTGTAGTTTCTTGTGACATAGCGTGCCACATCAAAACTAGTTGTTTCCTCCTATTGCAGTGCTTAGTTGGTGCAACAATAACAAATAATTAACCACTGTAATAACATTTCTGTTAAAAAAGCTTGTAAAATATTGTAATCGCTTACACAAGCTTAACCACTGAAATGCGAAAAGTCATAGAATACCAGTTTGTAAAGGTAACGGAAGGTAGCTCCACCGTATCATGATGTCGCAGAAATGCCTCGGCCTGCATTTGTTGAGGTTTAACATCACGAAAGTGAATTTGAACGATGGCTAGGCTGCTGAAGGGCAACATGATTTATTAAAATTCACACGGGGCGTGGTAGAGGGTACAAAAAGGAGAGGACATTTATTTCCACAGTTATGTGGATATTTAGCATTCCTCATTCTATGGATTCACGTGTACCAGTGGCATCTAGCTAGTCATAGTACAAAGGAAATGCTGGTCTTTATGGTAATTATTTATGGTTTAACTTAATTGCTATCTTTTAGATGAACAATACGGTGCAGTGGCACTTTACAATAGCAGAATCAATTTTAAACTGGTTTTTGCAATTCAAATTAATCGTAGGATTGTTTTGTGGGCCATTTGCATTTCTCAGCACTTTTATTGCATAACATGGTAGGCTCATTGATTTAACCAGCACGTTAAACATCAGTTACACTTGGTTACACTCGGCACATTCGATTAACAAGAGCAGCCCATCTTAAAACACGTTGAGGAAATACATTGACCTGCACTTCTCTGCACAGCGCTACTCTTCTCTGCACTGCTGGAGGCTGGTAGACATAAACTGAACAAGCTTAGTGCTGCTTCAGTCTCAATAGTTGCAGAAGGTCAAGGTAATGCAGGACTGGTTGAGCCCTTTTTAATTTATTTGGGTGTTCCATCGTCAGCAAATGTTTTATTGCACTGGCCATTCAACAAAAAGCATTGACAACAATGTAATTACAATGTGATCCTTAAACATTGTCGAAACAAAAGAACTAACAACAAATATCATAATACATGCATGTTGCAGCTCAGTTCGAGACCGTTCTGTGCGTTGTCCTATTTTTGTTCCTACGTCTTGTGTTTCCACGGTGTTGAAGAGCTAGTCTTAGCCTTTCCTATTATTTTATGTGAAGCTCGTTCAAACCGTATTCACTCATTTCAGTGAGTGAGCACTGTAATTAAATCATTACTACAGCTGCTGTATGGAGAGTGTTCGAGATAATTCCTTCATTCATGTGGATAACCATTTGCACGCATATGAAACACATTCAACGTATTGCTCATTTACTCGCAACACATTCAGGTGACGATGGTGTGTCCTCCTGTGGAGCTGACAGCGAGGCAACAGTGACCTGTAGGGATGACAGCGAAGCAACTCTGACCTGTGAGGATGACAGCGAAGCAACTCTGACCTGTGAGGATGACAGCGAAGCAACACTGACCTGTGATGATGAGAATGAAGCGACAATGTCCAGTGAAGAGTGGAGCGAAGCAGCGGAGGTCGTGCGTGGAGCTCAGTGACAGTGACTACGATGCAGAGTGTAGGTTTTGAATTTACACTGATATCATGTAGTTGTTTCATCCTTCAAGTTTATTTTGATATCATGACTGCCTTAAAAGATATAACTTGTTTCATTAACTAGTTTAGACTGCACTTCTGTTAAAACTTTGGCTTTGATGCAAGGATGGGTGACATAGCTTGTCTTTTGTCAGTAAAGATTTGACTATGCTTTAACCAGTAATTCCACTGGTATTCAAAATGCATTATTCTGAATCTCGTTGCATCTCACAACAGAGTGTGATATTGAACCAAGGTGTCCCAAAACCAGTGACTAAGAGTTATGTCATACTTTTTGCCACCTTCTGTCAGGCGAGGCTACAAGGCGTCGCTTTGGCTGCAACAAACCGGACACCTCGCTTCTGTGCCAACGACCTCTATCAATATAATTTATTTATTTGAATACGCAGACATATTTTTCTCGGCATTGTTTTCTTTTTTGTAGATGAAATCGACCTCTAACGAGTAAAATTTCTTAGCCCATCAAGCAAACCGAAACGCACTGCAGCACCCGCTGCTTCTCCGAGCACACACGGTTGAACACTGTTGATAAATGTGCTCTCCATTCTGTCCTCTATCATCAGTTTTCCTGGTGTGTTTTGTGATCAAATGTGTACTTTCACAACCGTCACGAGTTGAGATGGCCAGGTTTGTGGTGTCCATGCTAACATCATATTTGCTCTCATTTTATTTAGGGACCGAGGAGTCGCTGCTTACCACAGGATCACCCTTCAAAGTGGATTCGTGCGTTCAAGTGGACACCCTATTGAAGCAGAAGCAAGGGCCCCGAATTTCGTTGTCGATGGTAAAGTCCGACAAAGAGCTTGTCGTTCTCTCTGGTGTGGGTTCACTACAGTTGATGAAAAACATTGTAACAGAGTTCGATAATGTGAGAAAGCAGATGACTTTGAAGGCTCGCCTTCTGTGTTCGGGTGACCTTGTTTTGATGGTTATGGTGAAGCTCTACCACAACGTCTCTATTAGCTTCTTGGCTTTTTTGTTTGGTGTTCACAGAACAACTGCATCCGAAAACCTGAAGACGGCAATCTGTATCCTGAGTCACGTGCTTGGTGCAGCAGTCTTCATTCCATCCGACGACTCAATCGAGGACAACCTTACAGTGTATTTTAGAAAATTTCCTCACACTAAGATCATCCTTGACTGTACAGAGATAGCCATACAGAGGCCAGCTGACCTGACATCTCGAATAATCACTTACAGCCACTACAAAAAGACGTATACGGCAAAAGTGCTGATTGGGTGTGCCCCAACTGGAATGATAACCTTTGTAAGCAACGCTTATGGAGGAAGAACTTCCGACTGCTTCATCACAAAGGAATCGAAAGTTCTCGAGAGCTGCTCACCACTTGAACAAGTCATGGTGGACAAAGGGTTTTTAATTGACAAGCTGTGCGATGATGCCAGAGTAGAACTCGTTCGACCACCTTTCCTGAGGAACAAACAACAAATGTCGCGCAGAGATGCAGTGCTGAATCAAGACATAGCCCGCGCGAGAGTGCACGTCGAACGTGCTATTCAACGCTTTAAAGTGTTCAGAATACTCCAGCAGCGCTTTCCAACGCACCTGATGCCCCTCTTTGACGATGTTATGAAATTGGTGGCCGGAATTGTGAACCTTTCGCCTCCAATTTTTGCCGATGACAAGTTTTTGTAATGATAAAGAAATAATGGGACGTAAACACTAAATAGCACCCTTGTTTGCCATAAATAAATGAAGGGATAACACTAACCAAATCCGTAAATAAGGAAGCCCTTTGTTTCGGAACCAACTCTGTTCCTTCGTCAGTGTAGACTGCGGCTATGGCCGTCGAGGAGCATTATTTTTTTGTTTTCTCGAACCACCGTACAAGAAGAAAACAAAAAATGCTGCTCCTCGACGACCACAGCCGCAGTCTACCCCTGACGAAGGAACCGAGTTCGTTCCAAAACGTAGGGTTTTCCTATTTCCCGATTTGGCTAGTGTTATCTCTTTATTTATTGTAGCACCCCAACCAGAGACTTCTCTCAAATGTTCACTTTCAATGTCATGCCATGTCTAGCCAATGAAGGGACATACTAAAGACTCCAAGTACAATTGTTTCTCATGTTGTCATGTACCTATCTGTTTTATTAAAGTACCTGTTACACTTGCAAAAATGACCATGTGTGAGGGGTTCTTGTTTAGTTCTTCGAAAGTGAACACAAAAACACGGTCTCTATCATAACATTCCTTTCAGAGCACGGAACAAGTACTCCAAGTAAATGAAGCGGACCGCCTCGACACATTCATCAAAATATTTTTGGTCGAACTTGATATTTACCAGCTTCCATATCGTATCTGACTCATAGACGAAGTAGTCACAGCTGTCGGTACCTGTGACTCCCATACCGATCTGTGTCTGGGTGTAGTTGCATGAGATCGGGTCCTTTCCATTTTTACGGAAAGAGTTGCTCACTACATTTGGGCATTTCACCTCTAATAGATTTCTTCTGCCTGGGCAGCACTGACATTTATACGTGACTATGCCGTCAGGGGAACATCCTAGAAAGGGCATCTCCTCCCATACCATGAAACCCATGTTGTCAATCCTGGCGCAGTGACCTTCCTCAGTTAGTACATTAAGGTACTTCAACTTGGCTGTGCCTTCGTTCTCCTGACCCCTCTTCATGGCGGCAGATTGAAAAGTGTTCAACCTCAGTACCTGGTCGAGCAAACCACCAACATTGTGTGGTCTAGGATGTATCGTCGGTTTTTTTACAGACGCCGCCCATGTGCGGAATGAGTGGCAGATTGATGCCGTGGCCATGCCCTTCCTGTACAGCATCCACTCGGGCTCTGCAGCTTGTGCTTTTGTTCTCCGCTCAATTTCTGCAATGACGTCCTTGGTCAGCACACGCTTCAGCACTGTCAGGACGTTCTGGAGCTCTTCTTCTGGCATTCGCCCCAGCACTTCCAGCAGGTTAGGTGGACGAGATGCCACCACAGAAGAGCATGATGCTCCACTCGCCTGTCCTGAAATGCAGTATACACTTTTATTTGTGCCAAACCATTTATTCAAGGACATTATCTAGTTGTTGGCAGATTCTTTTCAACAATCTGGATGTCCTAGTTCTATCTGCCTGAATGGTTTCCAGGAATATGGGTAAAACATTTCGGGAAAGTGCACTAAATGCATGACCCGATGCAGACCAACACATGTTGCACTCACATGATGAGATGTCAACAGGCTTTACATCAGGTGTGTACTCAGGTTTAATTTTATGTGGAAAAGCTTATTGTATGTAGACCTCCTCTGTAATGATGCAGTATCGTTTGGCACTGCACCATGGTTATGTCATGCTATTGCAAAATTCCACGAGGTTGAAGGAATAAAGGTTGCCTTCATGAATTTGACAAGTAAACCAAATCTTACCTGCGTGTGGCCGTTTCCGCTCGTGGATTGCAATCGGGCACACATATGGGAGGTCTTTCTTCAGTCGGCCAAGAATGCCAGGCTCCACAGGGGGCAGTGCAGGGCGTTGAAACTGAAATTATTGAAATTCAGATCTGCAGGTTTACGACACTACAAGAGAAAAAGGTTGTTCACGTACACAAACTGCAAGAGGCTCTTATGTTCCATAACTATGCCCTAACCACAAGACTTGAGGCAGTGATAAAAGTAACCGGAACCGACAACATTTTTGTAACAAAAGAGCGTAATGTATCCTTTTGCAACTAATCCATGGGACATTCAAAGTTGGTCACTATTTGCATTAAAATACTGACTAGTGATCTGTATTTGCCATTCAGCCCACATTTTTTTACCGTGATATGAGAAGGTGAAATTCGACATGCTCCTGGATGTTGACAAGTAAATTAATGCTTGATTGAGTCAGACACTGCAGCTTATGACAACGACCACTCAACACTTTCTCGACAAGTGGTCCGTGGATCAACAAAACTAACGATGAAAATGCCACAGATGGCATACTTGGAAACTGGGCTTTGCGCCGAGATGACGGAGGAAGATTGGCGAGTTTTTTTGTTCACAATGTCATGACAGCTGGAACTTACCTTTGGACAGAAAGGAACCTTTTTCAGCGTCGTTGGGGCATACTTGACTTTCACAACCTCTTTGGCATGCTGACCCCACGCCTGCGGTAAGTCGGTGGTTGAGAGCTGGGGTAGTTCACGCATCCGGTTTGCCTTGAGCAGCACAGCTACACAATGCTTGCACCGGCTTGAGTTCCTGGGAGCAACACCAAAGTAAACAGTCAATTGTTCAATCCCAGGTTTAAATTTCAGTAACAGGCACACTGTATGACATCCAAAAGTCACCCATCATCAATAAGACACCACTGAAATGTGCTGAACCTGAATTAGAGAGGACCCCCCCCCTCCTTTCCAAGCAGAAAACAAAAGAATTCTTCTAATCTAGTTTAAGCAAATAATCAGTAACAAATGTAACAGGAACAACTTACCCTGCCACGCATGAACAGGAAATGCTCAGGATCTCACCGTGATTAAGATCTAAATTCACGGTGTGTGGCTCGCCGTGGAGCGCTGAGGATTGCAGCACGTAGCCCACGACGCGAAGGACACCCAAAGCTGGCCCGGGCGCAACGCTGCATTCTATTACGTGCTCGCAATTTAGTACATCTTCGCCTTCAATGAGACACCTCTTACTGTCTCCCACATACTCCAGGATCGTTGCAAGGGAGATGGGTACTGAAAAGCAATAAATAATGCATACGTTACTACGAGCATCTAATAGGACGTCAAAACAACGGGGCTTGTACATAGTAGGTGCAACACTGCCAGCGATGGTTTCCTCCCTTCTCGCTGGGACGCTTGGCCCACATTTGATGCGATAGACCGTTTTTGTGTTTCGCAAGCACCAAGAGGCATGCTCCGAGTTTAGCTACTCTTCACTGGCGCTACACACTCCCCTTGTATGTGAGAGAGATTCGAAGTAAACAGTCTAAATAAAGTGACGCTGGACAGGCGTGCGACCCGCCCCGCGCTGCGCGTGTACGTGCAA
>JAZHYW010014195.1:0-85532 GCA_037355805.1 Ixodes ricinus
TCAGGCTTTGTACAAATTGTTCTCTGATATAGGGAGATGCGGTTCAGCGGTTGTCACGGGCTTTCGCAATAAATCTTACCAAGAAGGAATCAATTGTTGATTGACGAGTCAATACTCTTTCAATGAAAACTTCTGCAGGGATGCACGCTCAGTAGACTCAATCTTCCAAGACATCAGTGGAAGCGGACGTCAAGTAAACTGCTTCGCAATTTACGGTACTTACCTCACCATTATAATGACGACCGAAAAGTGACATAACGAAATATTGTGTTTCATGGGATCCGGAAGATTTTGTAAAGGTTGTTACATTATAGTTCCCAGAAAACAAACGCCGTTGCAATATTTTCGAAAGTACCGATATAATGTTGTAAGTACAGCTTCGGAGGAGTATGATGAAAACCATCAGAATAAATAGGAAGACGTTTATTTGCAATGAACACGCTATGAATGAACGGCGTTTAGCGACGGCAAGTTATGAGCGTATGGGAATTTATAAGTTCACGTGATTGCTAACTATGGACATGCGGACAATGACGACCTGTTTTGTCGGGAGATGGAGTAGCGGTGATGACCTGATATCGGACGAATCGTGGCAGACGAACAAGCAAGTTTCTTCTCAGCGAATGGTAAGCGTCCAGTGTCAAGCACAGCACGGCTACCGACGTTGTCGACGTTTCGAACACTTACCACTTTCGACAAAAGTGCTGGCACATCAGCTAACTTTGTGGAAAGAGTCGAAGGCTTCCTCGAGTCCAGCGCCATCATGAACTGTAACTGAAAACGATCCACTCTTCACTCTGTGGGTGGCGAAACGTATCCGCATCTGCGGAGTCATGGTCGATGCGTACTCTAAGTGGTTGGAAGTTTACACGATGCCTGCCACGACGTAAAAACGCGTCATAGACGTTCTACGCTCTCTTTTCCCTACTTTTGCCCTATCAAAAATACTTTTCTCTGATAACGCGCCAAATCTTGCTTCAAATAAGATAAACAACCCCCCCCCCCCAAAAAAAAAAAATATCATCAGGCATCACATTAGTGCACCATACCATCCTGCGACTAACGGGCAAGCAGAACAGTGGGTGTGCGAAACGAAAAAAGCCCTCTTAATTGAAGCTTACGGAAGAAGCAGTTCAGTGAAGAATCGCCAGGTTCTTGTTCCAGCAGCACGCGACGGTTTCATTTTACACGGTAAAAACACCCGCCGAAACAATATGTTCGGCGGACGAAGAGCCACACCGCTCGATCTCATATGATACTATGGCCATGAATGAAGATCGAGAGACTCCCAGATCGGGAGTAATGGCAGATTATTCGGTCGGACAACTTGTGTACGTGAGGAATTTCAGCGGAAGTCGGGCCTTCCATGTAAAACTTGAGTGAAAAAGGCTCTATGTTGGTTGACAAGAAGGTGTCATCCCTCTGAAGACGTTGGATATCAATGCCATTGAGTGTAAATATAACGAAATCACAAAACTTTCTTTGTGTATTGTGTAACTGCCCTTGTATTTGGTAGTAGAGGCTATGGTGGTGATTTGGACCTTTCACACCAGGCTCCTATTTCTTATTTTTCGCCTCATACTCCTTTGCGGTTTCAGTAGTCTTCAAGAATCTTTTGGAACGGGGACAATTTACGTCAATGAGGCCATTTGTTCCAAGTAGTCAATCAGGGAATGCTGCTAGAAATCCGTCCTTTATATTAACGAATAAGCCGCACTTCTGCACATTGCAGTTTTCCTGTTCCACGTACAGTTGTAAAGCAGCATCCTCATTGATTCTACCATATTCTGTTGCGGGTGAAGAAAGGTCTTTGGGTACACGATACTTGAAACAAGTCTGGCACTGTACGTTGTGGTTCGACACCCACTAATATCGTCGTCCTTATAGAGCCTGATAATTTAATCATTACTTCGTCACCTCATATTGCTCTTCATCAACAGTAAGTACAATAGGCTACCGCCATATTACAATTCAAGAATTGAAAAATTGAGTCGTTCAGTCCTTCAATATGTTTATTAATTATATAATGTTATTACGTTACATTACCTCGAGACGATCGACGTCCATCGTCGATCTTCAAATACTTATATAAGGGGGGGGGGGGGGGCGATCGGTGGCCGAGTGCATGTCTAGCGCACACCAGCTCGGAACACGTGGAGCGAAAGCTCGCGCTGCAGAACCCACCCCGCCCCTGCCCGTTTCGATGTGGAAGAGCATCATACCGGCGTATGGTCGTGTATCACTACTGCGTGGTGCACGTTAAAGACCCCAGGTTTGCGGTTGTACCGCACTGGCTAAATTGCTCATGTACACCTCAGACACCAGACGCCCACTAAGGCAGACTAACTTCCGGCTGAATAAACATACACACAACAATTTGCAATTAGACGCACAATCACAAAGAACACAGCGTGTCACCTCTTTTTTTTTTTACCGTCTTTTTTTTAACCAGCGCAAGCTCGCGCGTTCTCTCTTTTGAGACGGTTAGAACTAACGTTGATTAGAAACAGTCGCACATAAAACCCGCGTTTCTCCTACCCGGCCGCTTCCTCCTCTCATTATGTGTAGGTGGTTAAAACTAAATAAGCTATAATAATGGTGTATTATTCATATTTAGTTTCAGTTTCAGTCAGGGGAAAGGAGGTTCGCGGGAAGTAGGGCCAATAATTGAGCTGCGCTTAGAGTATCGGCACTCTCTTTTTCGACAGTGTTGTGGACGCCGCCATTTTGGTGCTTGTGCAGAGCCAACGGTAGAGCAGGCGCAACTGCCGATCGTCATGATTCAAAATTGCGACTTCCTCAGCATTAGATTCGGTGTTAGGAAGCTCATGTAATATTGCTTTGCTTTGTCGCAAACTGTTTAATGTGGAGGACGGAAAAGCGTTTCTTGTGATTTCAGATACAGCTTCAAATAACTGGACACCATGATTTTAAGCCACAATATGGCCAAGTGTCGCTACTCTGAAGCGTAGCTTATTTAATGACACTATTCATGCCCTTGTTCAAGAAGCTTGTAACACCTGGAGGGTCCATGACGTGAGCCCTGTGGATTCCACAAGCCACTACCTTTTGACACCTGCCTCTTCCTCATTGTTCCCGCTAGTGCCAGTAAATTAGCTATGCTTCAGAGTAACGACACTTGGCCATATTGTGGCTTACAATCATGGTTGCCAGTTATCCGAAGCTTTATCTAAAATCACAGGAAACGCTTTTCCGTCCTCCACGAATGTTTAAACAACCCGCGACAGAGCCTAGCAATATTGTATCAGCTTCCTAGCACCGCATCTAATGCAAAGGATGTTGCACTTTTGGATCATGACGATCGGCAGTTGTGTTTGCTCTGCGCAAGACCCAAAATGGCGGCGCCCAAAACAATTTTGGGGAACGGTGTGCCGATACTTTAAACGCAGCTCATTTAGTGACTCTAGGCATGAAGTGAACTCGGGTGTATTCTTTCCCTCTTCGTCTTTATCGTTTATTGATTTCAATTATATCGAAACATGAACACTTTATATCACGCTACGCTTGTGTAATTATTTCTCTTAGATTTATTAACCTGACCCAGTACTTAAACCGTTCATTTATCGATAGTAAATCTTCAAATATATTTTCTAAATGTGAAGGTGAAACGACACGGAGATTGATGATGATACAGACGCCAACGCCGCCCTCGAAAATTGTTTGAACTTGGAAATCAGCAGTTTTGTCTGCCATCCGCCAGGTAGCACAACAAAACACCCAAACAGTTTTTAATTGTTTTTAAAATTAGCTAAGCTCTACAACTATCAAGAAACCAAAGCAAGATCATTGGGAAAATCTAATACATCGCAATGTATATCTATTCCATAGAATAAATGTTATTAGATGCCAATAAATCTGTTTGATGTCCAAAAAAGATGTGCGTCAAAAACAGGTAAGTTTGAAGGGCTCCCGGAGCGTTATGACTTTGAAAATAAAAAAAAGCCACCGTCCACCTCTTGGGCAACTATTGTAGTTCTAAATGTTCTAAACGATTTTACCATGGTTTAATTATTTACTCAGCGGCATTTGAATTACGATGACTCGAAGCACAAAAAAGTGCTACGTTTGATATAGAATATCTAAACAAAAAAATATTACACAACATTAATTTTTTTTCTGCATATTACCAAATATAATCACTACATCTGTAGCTAATTTCATTGCCCTAGCGCTTGCCATTAAAAGTATATTTGTGCTGAAAAATGTCAATTTTAGGGCAATATTTGGAGAGCTGTAAAAAACAAAGTAGTGCAAATACCAAAAAAGTATACCGTTACATTCTGCTCCGACATCATCTTAACAAAACTGCTCTATTGGAACCGTGTTATCTTTAATGAATCGTTCGTAAAACATGAACCAGCGGAGCAAGTGAGGGTCCGCGCCATCATATTCACAACGCTACAACTGCGCATGAACAGTATAAACCAATACATACATAATATCAAATGAAAGAGGATTGCATTGCCTTTCGAATGACATCAATCCCACAAAACAGTGCTTAAAAGGAGATGAGTAATGACCTACCAAAAAGTACCTAAACTGCCACATTCAGTGGGACCGTGGCCTTAAATTAAAACAATAGCTTTAAGGAGCTTGTGTCACAAAAAAGCCGGCGTCGGCGGCGTGGGATAGAAAAAATCCTGAATGGTCGACAGGGTTATGACGTCACAGCAACATGACGCACGCGGGGATTTCAAACTAAAGTCCCTTGATACTTCTTTTTACAAGTAAAGACAACCGATACAAACGGCAAAGCAAAACAAAACAAAATGGCGTCTTTCAGTTCAGTTTTTTTTTAGTGTGCGCCGCCATTCGCTTCCTAAAACTTGCACCGTCACGCAGTCGGCGCTTTAAAATGTCGCTACTTGTAGGAAGCTCTTATCTAGGAACTTTATTTCAAACAGTCCACAACGCTCACGTGAAAAATGTGACTTTACCCGTGGAAGGAATTTGATTAGAACATGACAAGCAATGCGAATTAGAGATCGCCGCATGGCTCAAATGATTTTACTTTTAAAGCAAACCATTTGCATTAAAGAAACGTTTTAGAAGAATTTCGGGCGGAGGCGGGATTCGAACCCAAGAGCCTTCGGTTGCGAGCCAGACGCACTACCGACTAAGCCACGCAAACACATTTTTTCTTTTTTATTGTTATATTTTGACAGTGAACAAAGATACACAATGCACGTTACATTTCCATTGTGCATGTAAAATAATATATTGATAGAAGACGACGCCAGTGAAGATGACGGTAAAACGCCACCTGTAAGGTATTGAGAGGCGGTGAGAATCGTTAAAATTCTTTGATCATCGACAACTCCAAAAAGGCCGGCAACCACTTCAATTCCAGACATAGTTTCTGGTACACAGCTGCTATCAAGTTCATATTTTCAATGGAATAATACTGTAGTGGACGGGCATCCAGATCCGCGTGACGAACGGATGGCACGCATGACGCGTGCCATCCTACATCTCCAAATAGCATGCAGGCCCAGTAAAAAAATTAGGTCATATGGGAAAGGCGTCCCCTCCAAAGACAAGAAACTTATTCCACAAGCCGTGGACGGTGGGTCTTTTTTAATGGTGGGTTGGAGCACATACCAGAGCAGGATAGCATCCCAGCAGTCCAGGAACGCGTGCTCCACTGTCTGCGGTCTCTTGCACAAAAAGCAATCCTCGCCCCATGGTACGAACATGCCCTTTTTCGTTAACCATGTCTGTACTGGAAGCGTGTTGGTGTGCAGTTTAAAATAAAAGATTTTCACAGATCCGGGAACTAGAATTCTTTTCACGCACGGAAAGCACATCAGGGTCAGTACTGTCGGAGAAGAAAGAGCTATACAGTGAGGCGGAAAATAGACATTCAACAAATCTCGTGTCAGACGCTTTCGTGTGACACAGTTTAAGTACTTTTTTTGAAAATCGTACACTAAGAAATTGATATGCACAAACAACCTCTCCAAGGAAGCCCGTTACTTTGCCTTCACATGGGTCACATGTCGAAACAATGAACTCGGGTAGCTGGCTGAACAAGCGTACTTGGATGACAGTTCTCGGAAAAGGGTCAGCCTGGTCTTGCAAAAACAAAAACCGCGAAACCAGCTGTCGGGTGAAGTGCGAAAAACTTAGTCCCCCAACTTCACTCGGCGAAAAAGTTTATATCGTCCAGTTCTTTTCAACATAGACTTCCATATGTACACGGCCATCGCACGGTGCATGCGTTTAGGCCACGCAGACACGCTTGTATGGCTTGGAAACGAGCAGGGGTTTATATGTATATAGCTATTGCGTTTCACTCTTCAAGGCAAAGCTTAAGCTTTCTCATTTAATTGTTTAAGGTTCTTTTTAACTGCACATGATGCCCTTCATTTCTTTTATACGTACAATAGCCTTTTCGGCAATAAGAAAGGGAACAGACTGCCTTGATTTTTTGACGCACCTACAAATTCTGGAACACGTTATGGTCCTGACCAGGGCTAGAACAGAAGGTTTAAATGTCAGGCTACATACTGTTTGACAAGTTGAGATTGAACGAAACTTGGTGAAGCCGTGAAACTGGAAGGAAAAAAAGTTGAACTCTTCCCTTTTCCATTGTTGCCGATAGTACGTATGTTTATAGTATGTAATTAATACACTGCGAGTCGCCTTTGAGATGATTGTTCTGTCCCTTTCGCAAAGTCGCGGATGGGGTCACTGGATAGTTCGCGTTTTCCCGAAACTGTTATGCTCAAACAATGTTTGTAATGCAACTTAGGAAGTTGAAGTTTTTGTAAGAATACATGCGACGGTGGGCTTTTAAGGGAACTGGGCGCATACGCACTGAACCGAATAATACAAAACGGCCTCGGCAATTGTTTCAGCTATTGGGTGTCGTGCTTCATGTGTAATAAAGGTTGTTGGCCGGCTGTATTTTCAACCTCGAGTATTCTTAGATGTGGCTTTTAATGATAGACAATTTAACAACTTGGTATTGACTTTGCAAGTATTAAGATCACCAAGAAATTATGTGGCCCAGGAAAACATTTTAAGGAAATTTTAAGCACGATTTCTTTTTAAGTCACCAGGTATTTTGTACGCTTTAGCGAAAAACCTAAAGCGGCCAATCTGGTCGTTTATGTATTTACCAACAACAATAGTGGAAAGTGTACATATTGCGCTGAGGGAGCCAGTCGCTTCTGCAACAGAGACCGAGCCTCGGCGTTCTATCTCGATAGTCACTGTCCAGATGAGAAAAGCAGGGCGTCTCTTTCGAACGCCCTGCCTCCAGCACGCTCTCGTTGCCTTCCACCGTGCTTTAGCCGGACGTCAACGCGTCCACGCTCTAGGCTCGCGTGGCGCCAAAGTGTTATCGAAGATAAGAAGATCGGGCTGGAAGCGGGACAACTGAACCTCGTGCCTGCCGTCCTCATCCTATCCATGACTATACGGAGAGAAACTGAAGAAGAGGAGGAGATAAGAGCGAGTGGTGACGTCAAAGCGCCGAGCTCTGATTGGTAGGGTTAGTGGGTAGGAGGCCTCTGCCCCTACTCGCTGTGTCTCTCCAAGAAGAGGGAACAGAAGCATCGTCTGCTCCTCGCGCAGAGCCTGGCATTCGAACACGGACGTTTGTGTTCGGCGTTTGACGTTCGAACGCCCAACCTTTCGCGAGGAGCAGATGACGCTCTTGTTCGCTATGATTGGAAAGAGAGAGCGGGTAGGGACAAAGGCAACTAGCCTTTCCGTCTACCCTCTAATCCTTCCAATCAGAGCTCCACGCTCTGACGTTATTGCACGCCCTCATCTCCTCATCTCCTTCAGTTTCTCTCCGCATAGCAGCGTGTGTCTCAAGCTTACGGCGACAGTGGCTTTAAGCTCCTCCCCCGCCACTCCTTCCTAGAAGGTATTTGTTGTACGTAACTATGTTGTAGGTTGAGACCTGTCGGTAAGGACTGAGGATGACGGCATCCATTCTGTGCAAACCTGATGAACGTAGGTCGAATGTGGTGTCATGTGGTGATAGACCGCAAAAAATTGCTTGAAGATCTTAGAAGAAAACAAATTACTTGGAGCTTAGTACGCAATAAGTCTTTAGGCGTGAAGAAAAATAACTACGCGTTGAGTAGTAACTTAAAACGCTGCGCTACCACGGAGCGCGCGTTAGGCAGCGAAAGACGCGGTATAGCGACCGTTTTTGTTGGATACCCGGAGACGCCCGGCGCATTTGAATTGAAAGGTTCGTCTAAGTGGAGCGTTCGCCGGTCGAAGCCCAGCTGCGTGACGACGATGAAACATCGTCGGCAGCTGGGTCGCTGCGTAACACTCCTCGTCGTCTATGGAGAAACCGACGAGTTGCGAAGCGTGCGACGGCTTCTCAGAGAACTCTGAGACTCGGCGCTTAAGCGGAAGTGGAAACCGCGCGGTGCCTAACGATTTGTTCGTTGGCTCCCCGAAGCGCGATGCCTCGACTGGATTGTTAAAGAAAAAGTGATTTACAAATATAAACGCCGAAGACGGAGTCCTCCTGTCCATGCGTGATACCAGTGTTGTACAAAACGGCGTTCGAGGAACGAAGTTCCTGGAACACGTTCCTTTTAGGAGTAGCGAAGGAACGCCACCGTTCCATTTTGTATCAGTGGAACTGGAACGGGGAACTCGTTACATTTTTTACTCAAACAGAAAAAAGGAACGGCGTTCTGTTTTTTTTTTTTTTTCTCGTCCAGGGAAATATTTTTTTATTTTATTTTTAAGAAGGAAACTCTATAAGTATAAAAATAATATATTTACGTAGAGTAGGATCTCGTTAACGTTTTGGTTACTTATGTTAGGGTTTATTTTGTGTGGTCCTCGCTTGGTAACAGCCGGGTTGAGAAGAGCTAGTAGACATTGATTCTTTTTTGAGTGCCCGGAGACTGCGGTACAAAAAGCAAAACTGTTAGACGAAGGAAAAGACACAGTAAGAGGGACGTTCCAAACTCAGCTACTTTCTTTGCTTCTACCAATGCTCATACATCCAGAAATCTAAGGCCGACTAGGGCCATCACTGAACTTCCACACGAAGACCTACAGTGCAAGAAAAGAAAAAGTTACCGGACATCGAACGCACCCTTGTATCCCGAAGATTGGTCACTTAATACATACACGAAGATTAACCTTTATTCCTTCTCCCCTTGTCGCCCACCTTCAAAGTGAACAACGAATCTAACCTTCACGAAGAAGGACTTGTAGCTTTAAAGACTGACCCTCCAAAACCTCTACCCTCTCCTTTACTTGCTCGGCTTGCGGACAGCAACATCGAGAGTCAACTGTTAAGTTCGAACAAGGAACATTGTTCGATTGAAACGTGTGAGGTTGTTGTAAAACGCTCGTGAAATGTGGGTTACAGTATACATGTTTTCTCGTCTGAATCGTTCACCACAAACAAGAATATGGTAAAAGCTGAGATTTTTAAACTTGAATGTATCACCGAATTAAACCCTGCTTCCGCTTGTTTTCTTCTCCTGGTGCCCTTCCATCACGGCACTGAAATTCGTATGTTCCCATTTGATGGGACCGATAAAAATAAACATATGAAAACTTGAACTTTATCTAACTAAACATAATAATAATCAAAATGCAAATGTAACGTATATGTAATGATACGTTCCGTTTTTTTAACTGTAACGGGAACAAGTTCCTTTTTCACAGATGTAACTTGTAACGAGAACGCGTTCCAAAAATCAGAAGGAAGGAGGAACGACCTTTCGTTCCTTTTGGAGGAACGAGTACAACACTGCGTCATACAAAAAACACGCTAGGTTCGCAGCAGACACGAGAACAGTATACACCGATCTTAGAGCCAGTAAAAGAGTTGCGCTCAGAGTATCGGCACTCCGTTCCCCGACAATGTTGTCGGCGCCTCCATTTTGGTACTTGTGTAGAGCAGACGCAACTGCCGATCGTCATGATTCAAAAGTGCGACTCCCTCAGCATTAGAGTCGGTGTTAGGAAGCTTATGTAATATTGCTTTGCTTTGTCACGAACTCTTCAAACATTTGTGGGGGATGGAAAAACGATTCCTGTGATTTCAGATAAAGCTTCAGATAACTGGCTACCATGATTTTAAGCTATAATGTGGCCAAATGTCGTTACTCTGAAGCGTAGCTTATTTAGTGACACTAACCGATCTCATAGCCAGTTTCACGCCACCTCTGCCGCCACGCCTAGCGGGCTCTGTAGAGTCTTTCTGCACGAGCGACAACCCTGCTGGAGGTCTGCGCGAGCAGACCACGAGGTGGCACGAACTGTCTCGTGCACTGGTGCCTGCCTCCTACGAGCTACAGCTATGGCGGCGTCACGCATGCGAGGAACGCTATACTCTGTTTCAGCTTGTGTTGTACCGTAGGAAAGGCTACAAGCGCGAGGTCCTTGCTCTATGGCACACCTCGGCGGCACAAGCTCTCGTGACGTCAAGGGCAGCTGCCAACGCTATGAGCTCGCGCTTCTAGCCTTCGTCTGCGGTACAACGTAAGGTGAAACGGAGTATAGTGAGATCTGTCTAGCGTGTTGGAAGCATGCTTGCTTCACACGTATGTATACTTCGAATAAGTCTCCACACAGGTGAAGCATGCTTGCTTCACACGTATGTATATACTTCGAACAAGTTTCCATACAGGTTTTCTAAGAGCAATGTGACGTCATACGATGAAGTAACACCCGTCAGGCAATGTCGGCAGACTGTCTCTTATGTAATGTATTAGCAGTGCGACCTCGGCATAAAACCAGGCATGGAATGTTAGTGATCTCCCGGCCAGCTGACAATCAACCGTTATTTCGACAGGTATGCTCCATGCTAGAAAGGAAAACCATCACAACACTATTGTACAGTCACTCACACGCAAGGCGAAAACCACAGGCAGGAACTTCAGCGGTCCTTCCCTCCAGCGCGAGCTTCCAAGCCTTTGACAGCGCTTGGACGTTTCGCACCTTGAGCGCCGGAGCGCAGCCTGCAGCCAAAGCATGACGGATGGCATAGAGCGCCTGCTGGAGGCCGGGGGTTCGAACGGCACGCCGTGCCGTTCTCATTTTGTAGTCGTGACTCGCTCAAATACAACGCAGTACAGTAGGGTGAAGACTCAAATCGTTCCCTAGGGCACTAAGGTGAAGACAGCGCTCTGTCTGTCTACGTCTCCTCTGGTATTTCGCCTTGTTCGCGCTGTTTTTAATTCTTCAATATACAATATAGTGTTTTTAGGTTACCATCTCTTGTCCGAAGATTACCATTGCCCGTCTTCAAGTTACCATCTCTTATGGCGTGTTTTTGAGAAATTGAAGCAGCAGTCGATTTTAAAGCATATATACGAATTCAGGCGACCTTGCTACCTTCTTTAAAAGCATTATACATCCGGTGCTTCGCAATCGTGATGGAACCAAGACATACTACGGGGGAAAAACAAGGATCGTGCTCAGAAAGTTCCTTCAGAAAAAGTAACAAGATACATTAATTACTCGTAACACAGTTCAAAAGTAACAAAATACGCTATTCGCTCGCAAAAAGAACAGAGACACATTGAGTAGACTTATCGCAAAGTTGAGTTGATAATATTTGATCGTACTAAAATTTAATTTTCAAGAAATGAGAGGGTATTTTTGTTTGTTCCTTCTAGGAACGAAGAAAATACCCTCTCATTTTGAGAATATGTACGCCTCGTTCCTTTCTACGTAACCGTCGTCCTCGAGTCCTTTTCTGTTTTTAGTAAGAAAAAGCTTTTTTTATACATAAACGTATAGAATTCAGAACGAAACTTAGCGTGAGGATATAGTGACGAAGTGCGCCGACGAAAGCATGTCAAAATCAATAATTTATTGCGGTGTCCACGTCCACTCCTTTACCTTCGTGTTTCGTAAAGAATTCAGCTGTCCGCTTCCACATAATAATTTATCGCTGTATTACTATCCCTGTCATGCTCCGTTCCATCTTACGATGGACCGCAGAGGGACGCTACTAGCCTTCTCAGCCAATCCAACAGTGCAAGCACATCGCGTGACTACGTGCCCCTCCAGTCGCGGGAAGGTTACGTGACACTCACTCCGCGTTTGTTTGCCTACGGTGTTTCGTTGTGTCTGTCGCAATCTAGCGAACAAAAAAAAAAAAAACTTTTTTTGTGAGAGTAGATCTTTTGTGTGCGTTCGCGCCTGTGTCTTTTGGGGATGGTTACTTCAAAGGTGAAGCGTGGAGAAATTGAAACAGTCGGCTTCCTCCTGGGCGAGCTACAAATTTCTGGTACCCTGCAGGTGTTCAAGCGCGCGCTCAGGCCACTTCGGATATTTGTTTAGCTAAACCACAAATCCGCTCGATCACTGAAAAAAAAAATCTCTCTCTCTCTCTCTCTCTCATATATAAATAAATATATATATATATATATATATATATATATATATATATTGAGCGTTCCCGGCTGCGCTTTTCACCGTGGTATATGCCCTGTCCGTTATTTTTTTTTCTTTTTTTCTTCCTTCAATTTCTATTACAATCAGGCGTTTACTTCCTCTGCCAACTACGCAATCACCACCTAGAATAGGGTGACCACCCGTCCCGCGACTCGCGGGACTGTCCCGCATTGAGGGCTCGTGTCCCGCGTCCCGCAAGAAATTCCAAAATCTTCAAAATGTCCCGCATTTCACATTGTCGTAACATTCACTACGCAAATTATGGCGCTTCCGAACAACGGGCAAAGGGGAGCGCGGAGCTCGCTGATAAACGTGTGAATCTCGATGGTATGCCATTTTCTATTCAAGCATTGCGGGAAGCAACCGTCGTTCTTGCAGGAGACAGACGCGCATGCGCCGTTGTGCCTCTCCCCTTGATGGCAAAGTATTGCAAGCAAAAATTGCTCGCCAAAAGTTGAAAAATAAACTATTGTAATTATTTGCAAATCATACTGTATTATGCAAAAAAGTTTATGTGAAAACTTTTTTTTGTTAGCGGAGATGGTTATTTAAGGCAAAAAAACCTGCAACTCACAACGATCGAAAAAACAACAACATAAGGTTCTATTTTTCTGTAGGAGCATGTTAGTATAAGAGTAAGTATCGACAGGAAACAATTAGCCGAAAAATATTTACTGTTTCCTATTTCCTTTTGATGCATTGGGGTCTGGTGCAGTCGATTTTTATGTTTTCAACTTAAAAATCGCTGCACATTTAGTAAAATATTTACCATTACAATTAAACAAAAATATATCACTGTGAATGAAACTTATCATAGTTTTATTGCCGCGTACAATTTTCAGGTGTATGATATGCTTTCGGACAGCACAGGATTTCGAGGTGTGCCCGTTGGTGAATTTCCTTTAATACTTATTTCTTGAGTCGTGAAAATACCGTTGTTTCAATAAGAAAACCACAAAACAAGTGTAAAAATTACATGATGGATGATAAGCCCGTAGCGCCCCCGCATGCGTTTCTCGGTAAATATTGCGGTTGCATAGGCTGCCGCGGCAACGGCAACGTACGAAGTCTTTTATCATATATAAAACAAGTTTGGTTACAGTGCATTTACTTTTTTTTGTCAATCGTTTGGTATAGACCTTTTTGCGGCTTACAAACATGAATTGCCGCTTGCGTCCCAAGCGACTTCCGGTCACACCGTCTTTGCAAGCCTGTTGAGCTTGCTTATGTCACCAGTTTTAGAAAGTATAAATGCTACACGGACAACAAGGTTGGAGATTTAACAAGGGCCTTCGACTGAACAATATTACATCTTGGAGGAGGCAAGCTGGTTTACAAGGATACTCGAAATATTTTAACAGATCTCGCACTCCTTCGTTTCTTTGGCGTTCACCTGGAGAATCGGTGGTTAAACGTTTCATTTACATTTCAAGCAGCGGTGTTAAGGTGGCCTCGTTGCTATGGCAACTCGTCGTTCATACGTTTTATGAACCAGAAGTCCTCTGGGACGTGGTGGCGTTTGCCATGAAAACGGTCTATAGTGCAGTCGGCAATAGTTGCAGGTGATACCACAGCTTCGCTGTCCAACCACCTTTACAGCGTGAGCTGGAGCATTATTTTTTTATCGGGCTTTTTGCCACTTCAAGGAGAGTGTCCTTATAGGGAAAACCGCTCTCTCCAACCGCGCTACCTGCTTTCTGAAACTTTCTTGGGCACTGTGCCTGCAAGACTTCTTGATTGTGGCCTCTAGACAGATAGAGGCAATTCTTCTTTTTACTATTTTTGAATGGACGTCATTAGACGAAAGTATGCATTTCTTTAAACGTGTTTGCTGGATGCATGAGCCACGTTCACTAATTAAAAAGTTAATGTGGTAGCATTAATCAAAAGCCTAATTTTCCTATATAAGCCCACTGGCCCAAATCAATATGACTTCAACCATTTTTTTTCTGATCGATGCGTACTTTTTGCAGAAGTGATTCGGCTATCATTTTGAGAAACACACTGAAGAGAGTGAGTACACTCTAAGAAATCCGGAACCTCTGCCCTCCCTCAAAGCATTTGTGAAAACCAATCACTGCATTCCACGGTGTGAACCCGGCGAATGACGGGGCTAATAATTTCTTCAAACTTGAAAAAGAAAACAAAACGGGTCGCTCTGAGGCAATTAGCATGGCATTTCGCCATGCTAAATAATACAACGCAGAGACCTTTTTTTCCAGGTTTAAACGTATTATTAGCTTCGTCATTCGCCGAGCGACCTCCGTAGATTGCAGCAATGGCTCTCCTAAGTGCTTAAAAAAATGACGTTCCGGATTTTTTTTTTTTTGTAGATATTAAAAAAACGTACTTACACATTAAAAAGTCTTCTTCCAGAAACCGACTTTTGGTAGAATCTGCTGTACACCGACCCACTGTGCTTAAAAGCGCACGTAGTGCGCAAAAAGATTAAAGGCATTTTGCAAGATCTTTTTTTCGAAAATCGAAAGGTATCTCCGCACGTCTATTGATTAAAAAGAGCCTTCGCATTCAAGTCAGGATCGTGAGTTGGTGTACGAAGTATGGACCGTATCTGAGAAGGGCCCCTGACAGCTACCGTTTCATTGTCGTTCTGTTGGAGGAGCGTCGACTCTAGCTCTGACAATTTTAAAACAAGGGAAAGATTTTTTTTTCTCGTTGCCGTGTTTTCAACACGAGATTTCTATACATATTCCCAGCGAGAAGCTTGGGTATCACCGCCTGGCGGAATTTTTTCGCAACCCATGGGTGAGGATACTTCAACTTCCCCTGCTGGTGCAAGCACGTGCAATGCCAAGCTTCTATGCACTATGAAAATGAAAACACAACGGCGTGGGTAACACGTGCACTACCCATAGTGAAGAAACGAAAATCGTCCCTAGCGAGCTTCTCACCGCAATTAGCGACGATGTTGCACCACGTGATGTTCAGGCGAACATATAAAGAGTATTCACTGGGCGCCATATTTGTGGGTGCTGTCTAGAGCGCATGCTCAGAACGAGCCCACATTAATAGGCTGCTAAGACCGGCAATCTTGAGGGTGTGGAATGCACGTTGAAAATGAACCGGGAAACTCGCCATTAGCGCGAGCTCAGCAGCCGCGCACACAGCTATGGCCGCGCAGACACCATACTAAATTCAGCCTACTCAAGCTGGATGCAGACGCCATGAAAGGTCTTTTCTTGACATTCTTATTATGAAAGTTGCTATAAAAAAGAAGTAAAAAAAAAGAAAAACTTGCAGCGACATATTGTCACGTTTCAAAGCGTAACCAAAGAAGACTCAAATTCGGCGGAACGCAAACCCAACACGGCCTAGGTAGCTCTGAAAAACCCGTCATCAGACTGAAATGTTATCGCCTTTGTGACGTCAAGCCTCAAGGAATTGCACCTCGTTGGGACTTTCCTGCCTCTTCCCAAGTACAGTAGCGATGGATGAATGCTGGGCCTTGCGGGGTCTTTGTTTTCGTCCTGAAAACTACTTACATTACTTCGATTAGGCGGCCTTTCTTGTATCTCTTGGGTCCTGTGAGATGAACGCCTAATGCCAGATGACGTAACCTGGGTGCGGTCCTCTATCGTGCACGAACCGGGCCTCGAAAAGTCGACAATCGGAGAGGGAGCACTGAGGGCACTGAAGACGTAGTACTCTATGAACTAGGAACGCAACTGGAAATCACGTGGTCATCCAGGCACATCGCTGCGCACGTCACTGGAAGATGGAGAAAAAGCTCAGGGGGTTCTTCGCTTTTTCTTCAAGTTGTTTTATTTTTTAATAACAAATGGGGGCACGCAAGAAAATAAATACTTTTTTCTGCTTTTCATTCTACAAGTAACAAAATAATTCCCGAAATTTACTTGCTAAAATCTGAAAATCGTTGTATTGCCCCTAAAAATACGTGGAGAAGTGTGGACGATATGTGCTACAGTATCGTTGTTTCTTTTCTTGTTATTTATAGCATGTACAAACAAGACTGATTCCCATAAAAAAAAAAAGACACCCAGCTAACGCAAGTGGTTCCTTGCGATGAAACCTAAAGAATTATATAGAACACTCAAATAATCGCGTTCTGCAAGGTACCACCTAGAAAACAAGGCCGAATGTATTCGTGTGGTAAATGTTTTGAAATATTTTTCAAATCGCAAAATTTGCTAAAATAAGGTCTATTAGAAAATTAAGCCGTTTACAGTACCTTGAGCTCCTTATTGCGAATCTTCCGCCGCTATTGCTAAGCAGACAAAAGTTGTCATGATTATTTGACTTTGAGCCCTCGTGATGTCTTAGAATCACCTAGATACTTACTCCGCGTAAGCGCAAACGATAATTCCTGTGCCTCCTCTAGCCTCTTTACGCGTATCCGTACGCCGACGGTGACTATGGTCAAAAGGTATGAAACAATTAACTGCAAAAGTTATGCAGATACTGATTTAAGGTGGCAAATATAAGTGTCGGGCGGCACCTTACAGAGTGAGAGAATGAATGCTGTGAAACGCGACGAAAAACCCAAATACAATGCATCCGCCAAGGCGCAGAGGGGTGAGCGGAGCGGCGAGTTATTTTAAGGCCTAATGGCGGCCGCATTGCGTGATTCCAAGATGGCAGCGCCCACGCGATGGAGGAGGAAAAGATCTATACGACGGCTTGTATCTAGGTCACACATAATTTAAGCGGGAAACGACGGTAGTAAAAATGGGGACAGCTCACAATACGTCTGAGACGTATTGATATGCATGTTGTGTCCTTTCTTTCTTCCGTCGTCTTCGGTTTAAATTATCTGTGACCTGTAACTACCTCCACTGCTTGCGAACTTTGGCTTCGGGTATATTGAGGTGTGGCTTATTGAAAACAGCCCCCCTTTCCATTTATATTTTATTGCATTTTTAGTAAAGTCAAGATACACGCACTCATTTCCATCCGACAGTTCGTTCGTGGATCATTTAAAAAAAGAAAAAGGGGGTGCTTTTGTTTTTTATTTATTTATTTATTTTATTTCGCGGGTGTAGTTACTGAATTTTTTGGCAGTGGTTGTCGACGTCGGAGCACGAACGTCACAGCCGATAGCGTCACCCGGGAGACGGTCATGGGGCAGCGGCTCCCGAAATCCGCGTTTCCGGGAAAAATAAAAGCGTCTCGGTGCTGCGAGAGAGAAAGAGAGAGGACCGGGGCTGCGAAGAGAAAGGACTGGGGCTGCGGGAAATTGGCTTCGATGGATTCAAGACGGCGGACGAAATTGTTTCGAGAGTGGCCGGGCTCGCGTAATGTTTCTCTTGGGATCAATATTTCTTCCTCGCGTAATACTTGGGGCGCTAGATTTGTCGCCGGTATCCACTAGAAAGGCTCAACAACCAATCAGGACACGGAGATTTTCGTCCGCGAGATGTTTACACTTTTGTTGAAAATCTGGTACGAGAGTGCTTCCCAGACTCTGGTAGCCCGCGACCCAACAAAATAGAAACTATCGTATCGAGACCCCCGCCACCACGAATCAGCTAAAGGAAAAAATAAGTTCAAAAAGAAGAAGAAAAAAACTCCGTGCTTCCACCACACTGATTCTCGAATAAATTTGTTAACATTTCGTGTCGTGGTTATATATAACGAAGCGTAGTGAACGCAGCTTCTCAGCACTTTTCCGCGGGGCGAACATTCCCGAAATCCCTCTTCTCCCTGGTGAAATCAGATCAGGTAACGTAGCGTGGGCACGAAGGTCGTGAGCGCGATGCGCGGAAAACGACAGAGCTATTGCGTTGTTGCGCATAAATGTTGTGCATATATGTTGTGCACACAGGGGCGACGACACCGTGCGCTTACGGCCCGGTGGCATGGTAAGACGACTGCGCGTCACTGAACGGAATGTCAGGCCGAAGAACGGAACCGCAGCCCGTGAGCGTCCACGGGGCTCCAAAGCCGGCGGCAGAGGCTTCCGAGGGCGCCCAAAGCGCGCACCCGCACGCCGGCCGCATAATATAACACGTATACTTCGTCTCAGCTGAGCTCCGGGCGCAGTCGAAGGCTGGGGACGGTTCAACACATTGTAGAAAAGCGTTCGTACCAACGTTACTAGAACCAATCAGTTGGAAACTGCCATGGAGCCTGCTCTGAAAAAGTGGCACCGATCCGTACTCGCGACGCGAGCTAATGGCGATCGCAACGCCGCCATTTCTACCGTAGCGGCCACTCGAGGAACTGCACGTGACTTCGATTTTGGCCTCAATCGGCCATGTTGGCACCGAAACAGATACGGCGGAAGAGGTTACGCCACCCCCGCGACCCCCGTCTCCCCAGCGGACGTGTCGCGAATTACCACCGAAGTTAGGATGCGCCTAGATCGGGACGTGCTGCCTGAAATCACCGCTGAGGAATGGTTTTATAAAAACCATATTAATTGTGCCGCCAAACCTTGCAAACTAAAGCTTTTAGAAAGCATCACACGCCCCTCGTTTTGTACTAAACTCCAATAAAAGTTACTGCAAAAGGAGTTTTTTTAGCTGGTTTTTGCGCAAAAACATGCTTTCTAAAAGCTCAAGGTGACCACAGTAAAGACAAATGAAAAAGAGTGGCGCTGTTGTCGTATTTAGCTCGATCTCGGTGGACGCCAGCGGCTCGGTTTCAACGGTGAGTTTCCCAACTTAGTGTTCTAGTAATGTAAGTTCGTACCACGGTGGTTCGTACGCATCACGAAGTAATTCGCAAAAGTAAAATTTTAGGAATACTTTGTTTGTGTGCAAGCGTTGCAAAATTTTCCGGTTGTGTCCTGCTAAGAACTAATTATGAAACAATTAATAAAATAACTGACGTTTCGCGTTCTTTATAATATAGCAATGATTACTGTAAAACGACTGGTTTTTCGCAGGCTCAATATTTCGAGATTTAAATCAAAGTTTCGTGGGTTCTAATTTTCGCAACGCGGTGGGATCTCAATATAGATTCCAATGAGTTTACCAATGTGTTTACAATTTACGGGAATTGTTCGCGGGACCTATTTTCCGCAATATGTGGGCAATTCGCAAAATTCGCGAAAATTAGGTCCTCGCGAAAATTAGGTCGTTTACAGCATGATTCGACCAACGTTTGTGGCACCCCTCAGTTGGGTAACTGCCATAGAGACAGCTCTGAAAAAGTGGCACCGATCCGTACTCGAGAACCGAGCTAATGGCGATCCCAACGCCGCCAATTCTCCCGCAGCGGCCGTTCGAGGAACTGCACGTGACTTCTATTTTGGCTTTAATCGGCCATTTCAGCGCCAAAACAGATGCAGTGGAAGGGGTTTCAGGGCTGCTACCCCTGTCTCCCAAGCGGACGCGCCGCGAATTACTATAGAAGTTAAGATACACCTACGTCGGGACGCGCTACCTGAAATCACCGATAAGGCATGGTAGTATAAAAACAATATTAATTGTGCTGCAAAACCTTGCAAACTGAATATTTTAGAAAACATCATGTCCCTTCGTTTTGTATTAAACTCCAATAAAGGTTACTACAAAAAGAGTTTTTTCTGTTGGTTTTTACGCAAAAACATGCTTCTAAAAGCTCAAGGTGACCACAGTAAAGACAAATGATAAAGAGTGGCACTGTTGTAGTATTTAGCTCGATCTCCGTGGGCGACAACGACCGAGGTTTCAACGGCGAGTTTCCCAACTGAGGGTTCTAGTAACGTTGGCTTCGACGAAGAACGCCTACCTGCTGGCAACACTGATGCGACTGATACGCGTTATGGTTTCTCTTTTTTTCGCGTGATTTCGTCTTCTCAGTAGCCGAGTCGTGGGTTTCAAGTTCGACGCTTTCCTCGCCAAGTTGCTGGGCATCCTTTGGTTTTTTTTTTTTTTCTCAATTTTTCCTGACAACGCAAGATAAGAAAGTCACGTTTGGGCGCCAGGCGCGCGATCGTGATGAATGTGCACTCTACTTGAGTCTCAAACCGGAAACGGGCGCCTAAGAGCTGCGCTCTAAAACATGCGGTGTCGGTGGAGCGCCGAGAAAACACGTACTCCAGTGCGACCGTGCTTCCCAGCACGGCCGACAAGGAACACTCCTCCCCTCTCTGGTCGCGGCTGGCGGAGTTTGTCTTGGCAAAGGCTGCTACGCCTGCGAGGAAGCAGGAGAAATGACACCAGCGGCGACAATGAGACCGTCGATGGACGCGGCCGGCCACCCTATGAACGACGCCAAAGACCCCGCCAGCCTCCCCCTAATAACTGGGGGACGGGAACAAGCACTGAGGGTTTGCATTGATGCCTTACGGCAGGAATGAGTCGCAAAGGCAAAATATACAGAGAGGAAGACCCGTCTGGGCACCGAACGTTAGCAACTTCCGTGCTCGAGCCCCGACCTTCCTACACTCTAAGAAAAAAGGAGGAGAAAGGTAGCAACGGCGACTGTTAATCCTTGTTGTGGTCAAGTTGCCCAGAGAAGGGAGGAACGGAAGTCTGGATGAAAGGAGGAGGCCCAGTTCCTCCCTGTTCAGTTGTCGCAAGGGTAGAACATCGCACTACTGACCAAGTGGGTTCGATCCCTAAAAGGAGCGGTGTTTTTTTGTGTTTTTTTTTCCTTAAGTTTTTTTAGGGACGAAAGTTTTTCCCTTTCTTGAAGGAACATATGTGTCAAGAGCGTTCCTCCCTTTAGGGAGGACTATACTGACCCTTTTTTCTAAGAGTGTATGCCGGCAGTGCGGGGGCCCTTCGCGAAGCCCAGCAGCCACCGCACCGAACCGGAGTTTTATTCCAGGACGCGAAATGGCATTCTTAATTATGTAGCAGACGATGCCGTCGATACTCCCCGTAGCAGACGAAATGTCTCTCTTTGGCTGTGTTCCAATTCTTACCCAAATGAACCCCAGTTACTCCGGCGGGTCGTGTCACGTGACAGCACAGACTGAAAGCGCTAGGCGCGGTAGGCTTTTGGAACGCCGAGCGTACAAAGCCCTTACCCTGGAGTAAGACTCGAGTAAATTTTGGAACACGGCCTTCGACTTCTCTGCAACTCTGCGAAGATACTGCGCGGAGTGATATAAGAAGTGGGGGCGAGTCACGTCCTATCGCCGGCGTTTGATAGGCCCCAGTCACCCGTAGATTTGACGACCCTCGGAGCTAAGCTGAAACGGAGTCTAGCAGCCGAGGTGCAGTGGGGGCAGCGATGCTAGGGCGTACTTGGTCCGCCGGGAAGGCGCCGCGAGGCTGCGTGTACGGGTGTTTCAATGTGGGTTAATATTTTGTAATGAGCCGTCCGCAGATAGTCACCGCGAAGCGGCGTGAAAAGAGGGGGGGGGGGGTTAACACGCGCCCCAGGGATGCACTCGCCATGCACCACTGCGTGGTGCCGAAACTGGTGAAGGGGGACGCCGCGGTGATCTTCGGTTGCTAGGTCCAGTGGGACCTCCGTTGCATCCTATCGCAAAGCCTCACGAAATATGCACCCCGCCGCCATCTGTCGGCGCTTGCAAAAGGCATTTCCTAACCAGTTACCAAAGGCAGTAGAACTGTGGCGCCATCGCGTGGCGACGTTACGCACTTTGAGTATGTGCGCCCCAAAGCAGTCATATACTCGTAGGTCAGCAAATGTAACAAAGCACTAATGCTGACGCATAGCAAAAAAAAAAAAAAAAAACAAGCAAGTGTCATCAGGGATTTTTTTTTTTTTTAATGACGAAACTTAGGTTGTTTTTTAACTTTCGTCATTCCGCCTTAATATTAAGGCGGAGTTTGAACACCAGAACTATCAGTTGCGGCTCGATAGTTAGCAGCGATCTCTGCTTCGGGTAAAGGGTTTAAAGCGACTCCACCGTAGAGTAGCCAAGTATTTTTTTCAGGTTCGCGAATCGCTTCGCATCCTCCCCCCCCCCCCCCCACCCCTTCCCACACACACACACACTGAATTTGTTAAGACCATCCTTATAAGTGCGACCTGCGCGGTTTGCGAAATCTTTAGTATGATAAACACTTTTCCAAACTTATTTGCGTTCTTTCACAGCTTCTTTATAGGCCATCAGTTGCATGCCAACTCACGGCGCTGTATCGTATGCGGATAGGAACTGAGGGAGAGGACAAAATCAGAGAGCGCGGGGTCGAAAAACTCCGAACTCTGGTTCGAGTGATTAGAGGGAAGACCTAGCTACTAGCTGTTTTTGTGTCCACTGCACTCGTCGAACACATTCAAACGCGATAGCCAAATGTCAAACGCTGGCGTTCCGCGTTCTAAAGCGTTCGATGAGTGCACTGGAGACAAATTCAGCTCAGCCAGCTTTAGGCCTACCCACTAATCATTCCAACTAGGGGCCTTAATCTGGACACTCGGTGAAAAAGTCGGCGAGGAATTCGGCACCCGTGATTGGTCGACGCCGCGTTTGATCTTGGCGCCGACCAATCACGGCGGGCGAATTCCTCGCCGACTTTTTCACCGAGTGTCCAGATTAGAGCCCCGGAGCTCAACGTTCTGCCCTCCCCGCGCGCTCTCGTCTCCTCCTCCCCCTCAGTTTCTATCCGTATAGACGCTTTACGCACGCGCCAGGTTGAGCCGCCATTGCCGACCTTCTCTTGTCTTATCGAGATACCGAGCCACTGAAGCGGGCGTTGACGAGCTTCCACAGAGGTCTATGCTGGGGAGAAGGACACAGTAGCACTTAAAAGTGGCAATAACCTGCCCTTGCAGTGGCAATGGTGAAGTGAAGCGAACGGAATAAGAGGAAACAAAAATTGAAGGTCGGTTATGGCAGCGCCCATGCACAGCTACCTGAAAGCGTTTATAAATGCCTTCTGTTTATTGTGGCATCTTCGCGTCTTCTTCCAAGCACCATGTGCTATCACGTGGTTATGCGTATTTGTTTATCACATGGTCCTTTTAGTCGGTGTCATCCAGACTGCCTTCATATGCGTCTCAAGTACTTCTTACTCATGAGTTACCCCGAAAACTGCTATTATGATGGAAACTTGGAGTGGAAGGGAGTGGGACGTCACCGGGATTACTCAAAACCACGCTATACGCCCCTGCAGGTCACGGACACGGGGCGCATGACTACGAGAACATCTCTGGTGGCGCGAGATGTGATTACCTACAAACGTTCGTGCTCATAACGAGCTCTTCTGCGTTTTCCTAATAGAGACGCGCGAAAATGCTTTAAATAGACTTACTTCGGTCGAAACTTTCACACCACAAATTATTACGTGTTAATATTTTCTATCATACAATGTCGAGAGCTGCGAATTATTTATTACTATAGGCCTGTCGTCTGTAGATTCTTGTGCAGTAAAACGAGCCGGAAAAATCGGCGCATCTATGTAAAAGGCTCGACCTTTCTTCGAATGTGCATTTAAGTGGTACGTTGTGCTGTGTAAATTTCAAGGCGTAGCTCCTTTCTGCGAAACGCGAGGCCCATAAAACTCATCAGGGTAGATGGCAGACGCGCTCGCAGACGACCAATTTAGAATGTGTCGGCTTGAAATAGACCTTATTCAGATTTGCGCGTCATTTGTCGGGCATTGCGCCAACCTTCTTTCCGTAGTCTCAAACATGGCGACCCCTGTTTGAAGAGGCGGGCAAAGAGAGCGCTGCTATGGGAAAGTAGTGCCACATTACTGCTGTGTCTCGCGCGCAATAAACGAAGAATAAAAAAGCCAACTAAAGTAAAGCCACGTATTGCGTTTAACTTTACTTTCAATCTGAAGTTTTTACAGCGAATCTTGGAACAGTTTTAGCGTTATATTGGGACTATACGAGCGGCAAAAATGGCAGATCCCGCTCCGCCTGCTTCTACTGCGGGGTTCGTCAAATTATCTTAATATGTGACGCTGTTCATTACTGTATTCATGGCTGGTGAAGGCTGTCCTCACAGTTTTGCCGGTTGTGTCCACGGCAACCAAAACGAAAGCAACAATAAAGACAGCGGGACAAGTGCGGCTCATGATTGTTTCACGAAGCAGCTTTTTTTGCATTCGATATATGCGGCACATATAGTTCCTCCAGTGGCTAGCTTCTTGGTGTCGTTGAGTTCATTGTGAACGGAACCAACGAAACATTCTGACCCAGCCACGCGAATATATTTTATTTTGAAAAACCCAACGCCTCCTCCACTACCCAGAAAAACAACGCCGCATGAACAAGCGCGGAGAACGCAATACAGGCAGAGCGGGGACAGTGGAGAAGCCTCAAAATGGCGCGGGGGCTCGATAGTCCGCGCGGCTGCCGAGAGATGGCGCCAGTAATGAAGAAGGTCTTTCTACCTTGAGGGATAGAAAAAAAGGGCGAACATAAAACCCTCTCGTTACTTTTAAAGTCCCGTTCACGTAATAGAGAGTTTTAGTAGATCGTTCCGATGACTCCGATAACCATACCCGATACTCTGCCTCCGCCTTTGCGCTTACATATATATTATCGTTATCGGGGTATCGGAGGTATCGGAACGATTTACTAAAACTCTCTTTATTAGAGAGTTTTAGTAGATCGTTCCGATGACTCCATAACGATAGCCGATACTCTGCCTCCGCCTTGGCGCTTACATATATAGTATCGCTATCGGGGTTATCGGAGGTATCGGAACGATCTACTAAAACTCTCTAATGTTCTTTACGTTGCGTTATGTTATGGGAGCTTACGTCTGCTGGCGTTCAGTTACGACTTCGAATCATCGAGACATCCAAAGTGCTGCAACATGAAACGAGGCAAACAGCTCGAAGAGTAACTTTGCACGCGACGTACGAAGCACGGGTGTCCCGGTGACACGGGGCCGTATCATAACGTAACGCAACAAAACATAAGAAAACGCTCCTTCGTGAATGCTCCTTAACTGTATCGCGCTCCGGGAAATGCATGCATGCATTATTTCAGCATATTATACACCTATGTTTCGCTACCCCGTGCTCAGACTACGCTTATTGGATCAAACGGACGGCGCCGTTTGTTGTAGTGAGTTCGTATGTCAGAGCTTTGGATTTCGATTTCTCGCAGAGTTCCCCCCCTTCCCCATCACACACACACACACACATGCTGATAATTTCGATCTGGATAGGCATTGTGCGCGTGGCGCTCGATCGTGATATCAATACTGCGTCATGCACGCCAAGATGCTGCAGCCTAGCAGTTGTACTGCACAGGCGAAAGTTTGCATCTACAGCGGAGCCATCAGACGGCCATTGGGGCTAGATACCTTCCCGCTGTCAACACATACACACAACACAATTGCTTATATAAAGACATCACAAAATGGGCCTCCATCGTCAACTGGGTGGCACCGTCGTTCTTTCTTACGCCTCCGTCGTCTCACACTACATTTTTGCACACTTGGGCCTGAAATGAACTCGCCGCTCCTCGACGCTACAGGCCGTAACGTCAAAGTTTACTGCTGGATGCACCAGGCGGCACCCTTTGTTGGTTAGTCATCTCTCGACAATGTGTTTACAGGGTGGCGGTGGTTACTAAAAGTGCCCCGCTGAGGCGCAACACGCATTCTGACATTTTAGAGTTGCAACCCCATTAGTTTGCTTTTTTTGCACAATTAACAAACATACAGAACAACGAAGCAATTATCTAAAATATATATTTATATATTATTATTTGAGGCGTACGCATTACATTTCCCAGAACTAAAGCCTTTCACTGGTCACAAAAATGAGGGACAGCAAAACAGCTACAACGTATTTATCCTTCTAATGACCCCCGAAAGAAGGCGAACAACATTTCTAAATAAATAAATAAACAAATAATGATGCCGAAAAAAATGCGCCGAATAAACTGAAAGTTTGACAACAATATCACGCAGGGATCACGTTTATTTCATGTCAGCTTCAACGCCTTCACTGTTGCGTTGCAAACGCCTTCACCTTGGTTTCTCGTCACCGTGCTCAAACTACACCTAGGCACTCCCTTTTTTCTTTTTTTTTTCTTTTTGTTCCTTATGCAAACGTGACACTTGACATACAGCAACTTTCCTGGAGAAAATACATTTTTGGGTTGTTGGTTCTAAGAGGGCTGGGTTTCAATATAATGTGATCCTTCAGCCGGTGGTTCCGAAGGACGAGGAACTCCTCAAAACTAAAATCAAATCTAAACAGTGTGCTCCTCGAACGTACAAAAAAAAAGGACCCCGAAGGTCCCCCCCCAAAAAATGGTGTGTACACTTGTAACTAGCAATGCTACTTCACGAGCACAGTTTTTTTATTTTTCCAGTAAAAATGAGCCGTTTCGCGTAAATTCCCAGTACAGTCTGTTGGATCATCACAGCCATGGCTGCGACACGTCACGGCGAACTGGCTAGCTCAAGTGACTTCGTTCTCGCGAGTATGCACCTCACAGTTCTCCCTGCGACGAACGGCGAGACGCGTAAGCGTCGCCGCCAGCGCGTCTTTCAGTGTCTCCCAACAAGCGCGACGCTAGCACGCGACCACGCCAAAACAACCGCGTCGGCCGCTTTGCGCCGTCGTCGGGTCTCGGCGCGTTTGCCGCTTGGGGCTTCTCAGTGCTCACGACATAGAGTTATTATAATGTACGCTAGAGGTTAAACTGGAGCTAGTGTGCTGTCGCAAATTGAAGCAGACAGCAACCAGTCGAAAATTGACTTCCGGTAATGCATTTCTATGGGACAAAGCTACACTCTAAAAAAAACAAAAAAACCGATGCGTCTACTTTTCCGTAAAGCACTTCGGAGAGCCAATCACCGCAACTTATGGAGGCAGCTGAGCGAATGACGATGCTGAAACATATGTTTAGACCAAAAAACGCAGTCTGAGTTGTGACATTAAGCAATGCAAAACGTCATGCTTGCATTGCTTAATGTCACAACTCAGACTGCGTTTTTTTGTCTAATCATATGTTTCAGCATCGCCATTCGCTCAGCTGCTTCTGTGTGTTGCGGCGATTTGCTCTCCGAGTGTTGTGCGGGAAAGTAGACTCACGGGCTTCTTTAGAGTGTAGTGTATTTTATCCCAGCGCTTGATTATAAGAGCGAATATCACGAATAATTCGTACGTGCTAGGTAGATTCGAACATTTCTCAGTTACGCAAACGAAATAATTGGTTATTTACCGCGTTTTGTATTTCAAAATAAAGGCATTTTAAAAGGGCGCTAAAACTGCTTGTTCGTACATGTATTTATGTGCACTGTCGGAAACTGTTACGAACGCGCCGTCGGCGCTTTCCACCAGGGGGGATATACGTGCCAAACGAACGAAGGTCATGTGGAAAACCAAGAGAGAACGGCTAGAACTACGCTGTAACAATGGATCAGTAACTCCCTGTGTATGTAGACGATCAATATTAACTGAAGGTAACGTAATTATAGTCCGATCTGCCATATTAAGTACTGCTTAACGTTTTATACTCTGAATATGTGCGAAGACTGTCGAAATCCATCAAAATAGGGAAAAGCGGAAGAACCTGTGCCCGATGAAAGCTTGCTGCCCGACTTAAAAAAAATAATAAAAAGACACACCATTCATAGCCCACATACTTCATTATTTACGTTTCGAAAGTTTTCTTAACCACCCGTAATGATGAAAGAAGGGTCATTTTCATATATTGACAGCACCGAAATGCTGGCGAACCTTTGAACACACCCTACATTCCTTTCGATTGTTAGCTTTCCTTAAAATCGTCGCTCTTTTTTTTTTTTTTTTTTTACATTTTCGTTATAGAACACATATGTTTGGGCCTGAAATATAGCAAAGTTAAACATCGCTCACTGACGAAGAAAACGTCGCTTAGCCAAAACAATTGCTCTTTTACAATAAAGGCACATACTATCGGTTTCGACCCAAATAACAAAAGTGTTTTATGTAATTTTCTGGAGAAGAGACAAAAATACAAGCGCGTATTCCCATAGGAATGCACAGGAATACCGCAAAAGTAGGCTGGTTGCTGTCTGCTTCAATTTGCCTCCCGGAGGTCGCATAAACACCAGCGCCAGTTGAAACTGTAGCGTATGTTTTAATAACTCTATGGCATTGGATGGATGGATATGGAGGGAACTCTTTCAATAGGGTGGCGGCTCGCGCCATAGCCAGCTTTTACTTTCAACAATCAATTCCAATTCGAATTTGGAATTAACAAAGAATGACGAAGAATTTTCTATCGCGTCTTCACACCAACTGTGACAATTGACAGTTGACAATATTGTGACAGACGTCCTACGCCCTATTACGACAGCTACAGCATCAACAACTGCAACGATGACGAACGTCATTTCCAGCGGTGGGAAGAGCCCGTAACAGCTATCGCTGTAAAACACACGCAGCTTGTAGCGAGTGCCTGTTGGAGACGTCACAGTGTTGTACTTTTCTGAGGTTGCTGTGTATAATAAGTTGATATATGAAAACTAAAAGAAGAGCTCTCGTCACATAAAGCCTCATGTTTTCTTCTTTTCTTTTTTTAAATATATACCTGTATTTTTGCGGTGAAGCATTCGTCTAAAGTCGTTTTACTACGAAACTCCGAATCCATCTAAGGGCTATGGCAAACATGCAAAGTGGAAGGAATCAGGTACGTTGCTTTCCAGATTAATTGAGGCGCAATTTAAGAAATATTGTTGTCAGAAATACGTGTTATGGGGGAATCGAGGATAGGCATCGATAATGTCAGATGTGAAAAAATACCAGCTACAGTTTAAGGCAGACAAAGCGTAGTCCTTTCTTTCACGCGAGACTGAACCACCACGATCGTGGCAGTCCTCAGTCTCGAGGGCACGATACACTATTGGTGAGGAGACAGAATTAAAAAAAAACGCTTTTCCCACCGTTTTTTTTTTTTTTTTAATCTTTCGCAGAAATATTTGTTTATTTAGCCATAGCCTCCTGTAGACTATATTCCTGTTGGGCGTACGAAGATATTAAGCAATGGGGGCCGCCGTCTGAGGCCGCCCGCCGGGCCGCCGTTGCTTCAGGGTGGGGCGCCACCTTCGCCATACCTCGAGGAGCGACTCGTGAGCATGGCGTGTGTTTCGCTCGCTTGCCAAAGCGATGACCATGCGCGTGCTGGGCTGTGATGTTCCCACGCTGGGCTGTGCTTTGTTAACATTGGAATTCCCGCCCCTGCCCGTTTCGATCTGGATGAGCATCGTACCGGCGTGCGGTCGTGTATCACTACTGCGTGGTGCACGTTAAAGACCCCAGGCTAGCGGTTTGTACTGCACTGGATGGATTGCTCATCTACAGCTGGGAGACTCTGATACGCCCTCGCAGCGCGTTTAATCGGCCCAGGCTGTATAAACATACACACAACCCAATTTTTTTAAACATTGGAATGGTGTCGACAGGTGGCTATGGATCCGACACAAAAGCTGCGGAACCGGATTCTTTACGTCATTTTCACCGATCGAGAAGCGGTGTTCCGGCTGCGTCAACGGAGCGCTGCGTTAGTAGAACCAGAAACAAATAATGCACCTTGTTGCCGTCCTCGTAGGTTCAGTTCTCAACTGTTCCCGCTAAAGGCGCGACCGTTGTACACCCTTCCCAATAATTGTTCACCGAAATTACAAACCGCCGTTTGGGATTTCCTCGTTTACCTTACCTTGCTATCCTGTACATCTACACAGTTCAGCTGGTTTTATCTGTGCACATTGTTTGGATATTTGTGTTTGTCCTTTGCCCCCCTTGTTCCCCTTCTCCAGGGATTATTATCGTCATTCTTGGCCAGCTTGCCTGCACCTTTGAATTAATTGCCTTATCAGCATTATCTACTCTACTTTACTCATTTATTATCACAATACATGCAGAGCCAGTTCTCTGGCCCATGCAGGCAGAGCAAAAATGTAAACACATGAAAAGAATACACAATTGCAGGAAGTACAAGACAACAAACAAACAATCTTAACCATAACAATAAACAAAATATATATATATATATACATTTTTTACTATTGTTTTGGCTAAAATTGTTTGTTTCTGCATATATATATATATATATTCAAGCTGGCCTCAGGTTGAAACGTCGAATAAAATTCTACTGGTTGTTTTCCACCGTTACCCTAATTTCTCTCTCTCTCTCTCTCTATCTATCTACCTATCTATCTATCTATCCACCTATATATATATATATATATATATATATATATATATATATATATATATATATATATATATATATATATATATATATATATATATATATATATATATATATATATATATATATATATATACGATCATTGCGGCAAAAAATTTAGGTTAATTAAGTAAATAATCTTCTATAGGCTGATTGAAGTTAGATGTTTGAAAAATAGCCTTCAGAGAGAATTCCATTCAGAAACGGTACGAGGAAAAAAAAGCTGTGCTTCAAAACATTTGCTTTGACGAATAAGGGTTGCAAAGATATCCTGCCTATGCCTGTTCCATAAGATTTATCACTCTAACCCTACTCTCCGCCAAGCACTATTTTCTGAACCATTTTACATATCATCACGCAGCGATCATGAATTAAAAGTTGGGACCCCTCATTGCAGCACATCTACCTTTAATGCCTCTTTTTTGCCTCAAACCTCAATTGACTGGAACCGCCTTCCGCAGCCATTGTCACAATCACTGCCTCAGATAAATTTAAGATTGCCATTACTAACCTGTTTAATATTGTTTAGTAGTAATTTTGTGTATTTTTTGCCTTTTCATTGATATTTGTTTATTTCCATGTACAGTGCCATTAGAAGCCTGTTAAATGATGTTTAGTAGTTATTTTGTGTAGTTTTTGCCTTTTCATTGTTATTTGCTTTGTTCTACTTACTGTGCCCCACTCCTCTCTGTAATGCCTTCGGGCCCTGGAGAGACATAATGAAGGATATGAAAGGAAATGAAATGAAATGAAAGGGTGTTCCTTAGTGTGTCGTGCCCTTCTTGTGCTAAGCAGGAACCCACTAGCTCAGCTCCAACCGGTCGTCAGGAACCACACACACGAATTCACCGTGTATGAAGGTCAAACTGGTCATTCTTTCTATCTAGAAGGTGCCCTTCCAAAACGCAAGAACGTCGTAACAGAAGTGTACCCGGGGACCCACGCCTGGTAGGATTCGTAGCTTAAACGATTGTCAAAGCGCCCGCAATACCTCTAGCGTTGCTGTAAAGAAAGACATTTGAGATGTTGACCCACGTTTCGTTAATACGAGGCCCGTCAAAATAGATTCCCCATTATATTAAAAACATTTCTGGGACAAACTTGCAAACACATGCATTTTTGTCTCGTTATTATGGACAACTCATATTATAGACGCTATACGGGAGAATGGAGGTCTTCATTTTAACGATACACCAATGTATAAGCAAAACAACTGTTTATTCCGTCTCATTTCAGAGAGAGGCAGGCACTTAAATTGTTTGCGTCATTTCTAGGAATTTTATGAACACAGAAACAGCTGCTCCTTTCTTTTCTTTATTTTTTTTTCTTTTTGCAGCTTGTTCGTGTCTGCCTGAACTGAACAACAAAGGTAATTGCCAGAAAACGCGAGAGGCTAATAAGTCAAACTGAAAGAGAAGACGGGCGAACGCTAAAACAAATTTGGAAGTGTTGTAGAAGCAGCGATACTGTGTTTTCGTTTAGCGTCGATTCCTGGTCGTTGGGCGCCTTCAATTCGGTTCTCGTTTTCATGTGTGAGCACTAAGCTGGACTAATGTGGCCTCACAGCGTGGAAATAACAAGCGCAGGACACAATGTAAGGACTATTTGCTCCTGGTTTGAGTGCACACTCTAAGAAAGAGAGTCAATGAAGAGTCATGTAGTATTTTTGTAGCTCCCAGTAGCATGAGTTAAAAACGAGAGTGTTGGTAGAAAGGCAATCGGAAGCTTGAGGATCTCATGAAGGGGTTCAGTGCGCATTTTCCGGAAACAATTTAAAACAACGCCACACGATCGCAGCCAGTCGACTTCATTTCATGTTATTGGCCTCCTAAATGTGCACTCACAATGAATTGTATGATTTAATTTGCCTCCAAGAGTATTCATCCATCTTAAATGTTCATTAAAATGTCACGAAATTTGTGAAAAGCGCCTCCTTGTGAAGGTATCCGTCTAAGGGGTATGCAAACTGGCCGCGTGGTCCATGAAAGACTCACCGCCCCGTCAAAAAAGCTGGACCCTCTTTCCGTTTTTTCCGTTTGAACACGACAGTGAACCATCGCGAGCCGTGGTGGTCGGAGAGGGCGAAGCGATGGGACTAGACCACACCCACCAATGAGAATGTCTCTGACCACGTGACTGGTGCGTTACGCTGCAACCGAGAGTCGGGCGACGCCGCGACGCCCGAGTCCACGCAAGCCAAGCCTTGACCTCCTCTCCACCCCGCTAGTGAACGTCATTGGTAGCACCCAGTGGCTTCGTCACGGAACAAGTCACAGGGCGGGACCCGGTAGCTTGCCGCAACGTGCCGTGGCTAGGAGAGGTCCCCCGGCCTTGCCGTGAACTTTCTCCGGCTCGCCACTGCCACAGCGCCAGAGATTAGTCAAGGATCGTGAAAGGGGGGGGGGGTGCTAGTGACGTGACACGAGCCTCACTGTGGCCCAATTTTCCCTTGTACATGTTGCGAAATGGCGTTTAAAAGGGGCTCAAAAAATAAGGGATTATTTCTACACCTCGATATAGAAAATGTTCCTGTAGCACCTCAGAAACATATATTTTATTAAAAACGTAAGCAAGCATATTTTGGAATTAATAGAAAGATTAGAGAATCGTACCTATAACCACGATTGGTGAGAGTACCAGTGCGCACAGCACTGCGTACCCCAGTTGACTAAATATATGTTTACGACCGGCTGCGCCACTGCGCACCGCCAGCGCAGTGGCGCTGTCGGTTGCAAGTAGTACTGCGCTACAACGCGGCGACAAGAAGCGTGGTACCGGTTTTTAATCCTCTTAAGTCGTAAGCAGTCGCAAGTGTTTGAGGTAGCCTATACGGTGGTGCATCTGTTTGTTCTTCCGCAACGCGCAATGATCGGAGAAAGATGACTTTCATTTTAGGAAATAAGAATCGTAATACGCTTGTTTTCCAAGGTAAAACATAAGGATAATCTTGATATTTGCGTAAACAAAGGCATTTTCTAAGAATCTACGGACATCTAGGGAATTTCCGGATAAACTTTGTGGAAGACGTTTGCTAGGAGGCCGACAGCACTAGCTTGTGGGGCTAAATAAGAATGTCGTTTGTGAACGTACATTTAGCTGTTTGGAGCTTGGGGTTCGTATTTTTGAGCTGCTCATCCACTCGTTCCAGGGTTGCAATGTCTGTTCTCAAGTAGCTATCTTGCATAAGCATTTACGTCGACTTCATGTATGCCGGTATTGCTCTATATTTCCTGTAAATTATTACGGCAGATCGACGCGTAAACTGCAAACTATCATAAAAAAGAAGCTCTAAAAATGATCCAATGGTACATACCTCACGTTTCAAAATCAGTAGCACATTTTTGTTTCCTGCAAAACGTTACCTTGTAATTAGTACCCGAGGAGAAATATAGTCAACACACTATCGATCTGGCTGCCACGCAATTGTTTTCTCTAAGACCAAAGCTGCGCTCCGCTTACATCTCTGCATGAGCCCGGCATAACTTAAAGGGGTACTCCGGCGTTTTCTTTGTAGTCCCAGATTTGCCTTGAAAATTCGCTAAACAGAACAACAAACATCGCTGAAAAAGTAACCCAAAGTTTGGGTCAAAATAACTTTTTTTCGCGAAGTTATTGAATTTATAATTTAGTCCTCACCATGTTTTTCAATGTGAAAGTTTCTACTGATAATAATGAAAAAGTGGCGTCAGCGGAAAGCAGGGGTTCGCTCTTTGGACTCGTAGACTTTGTTCCCAACGGATTATAAGCAGTTTCATAGTGTCGAATCAGCGCTTTGGACGCTCGCTCCAGCACCGGCACAGAAGCACAGAAACAAATGATTGGCATAGTTCGTTCTTAGAGTGCCCGCTCGACTTGCAAGCCTGCCTTCCCCTGACGTCACTGCACTGAAAAGCGCGGGTATATTTAAATGTTGGCTTTGGCATCATTTTCACTTGCCGATTTCACATTAACTATTATAAATTTCTTGATACTAAATAGCAGACCGGAAAGAATAAAATCCGGTGATCCTGAAACTGTAGGTAGTTGGGGTAGCTCAAAAAACGGCCGGAGTACCCGTTTAAGCGCCGGCAGAAAACTTCTGCCAAATCGCCAGTCGTTCGAAAAAAATAAAGATGGTGCGAGTTGACGACGAAGTTTTCTTTAACGGTGATGAGCCTTTTAGCTATAAATTTAACAGTTACCGGTGCTTCAGGTCAAGATCGGCGAGCAACTACTGCAGCATAAACCTGCCTCATCCTCATCTACTTCGTTCGACAGCCTGGGCCGCCCAAACTGTTTCTGCGTTTAAGTTACGTTTTTTTATATTTGCACAGCTAATGGCATTGCAATGCTGCCCGGTCGATTATGTTCATGAATATGACAGAGTACGCGAAACTAGCTATTCGATTCATAAAACGGCGCTCAGTATTGCCGAAAGGCTAGCATCCCTACTCTGCGCACGTGCTCACCAGGTCGTTTTTAACAGTCCCTTCGGATGAACAGACGTTTCGAGAGTAAGGGCTAAGGGTTGAGCTGATTGGTCACGGTCAATAGAGAAAAATATGAAAAAGTTTAGCCTTGGTTATAGCCTGGCGCGTTACTTGATTAGCTCATGGTTGCTGAAGCGTTGCGTCAGCTGGTTACGGCTACTTCGGCAGCTAAGCAGAACCCCCTCTCCTTCCCTCCTCTTTCTTCTCCGGGGCTAGTCTCCCGTCGTTTGACGCACCGTGTTTTTTTTAGGGGGAGGGGGCTAGAAAAAGGGGGGGGGGAGGGAAGCACGGCTGTTATATTAGATGGTAAACTATAGAATACGTATGTTTCGAAGCGGACGCCTAAATGGGTGTTTCACCGCACTCTATGGAACACACAGTTTTGAATCGAAAATATAGGTGGCGCCTCAAACTACAGGAGGCTGCCCGGTAGTGAAAAGCCAACGAGTTTCAGAATTTGGTTCCTACCTGAGACCTTACGGGGAGGCGGACTGAAGAGAGTGAGGGGTGGTTGCCCTGACGCGGGAGTTCCACAACTGAGGTAATCTAGTAACGTTTGTTATGGGCCCTCAAAAGAACTAATCTAGAAAGGTGTAGAACAATAATATAACGCCTCTAAAATAATGATTGCATCACCATGACGTAATAAGTTGTTAAAGTAAAGTATAATCCGGACTCCAGGGGCTCTGGCTTCCACTTCGCGCTCCATTTAATATGTTTTGATTTCCTTTGAAAACGTCGTGTGATGTGGCTGGGAAAGCTGGATCTCCTCGCTGCCGTAAGAGCGTCGTGGACTGAAGCGCTCAAAGATTCGACGTTCGATCCCCTTACATCTTAGAGAGTTTCCCTTAATGGCTGGCTTAGAGCACGTGTCCAACCCTGCCGCAAAAAAAAAGCTTAGTGTCAACTCTCACATTCTTTATTTTGTTCCCACCCTCTCCCTCAGCTCACAATGTGCTCGGCGATAGATTATTTTTTTCATCGTGATTTTTAGTGGAGGGAGCACGACGGACCGTATGTTCGTTTTTTTTTGTATTCGCGGCAAAGAAAGATTAGGAGAAAGCCCTAGAAAGACGAAGGATGAAACCTGTTCCGTTAATATTCAGTTCGGTCTGTTTCTGTTCTTATATATGAATAGCATGCGGGGGTGGGCACGTGTGTTATTGCGAACGCGCATATGCCACGCGGTAGTGCGTATATGCCTCGGTGTGTTTTTGTATGCACACATGTGCGGTTTTGTACCTAAACATTTTTTATACACATATTGCCATGCAGTTGTCTGCGTGGACAGACACACACCTACACGATTGTACGTGCGTAATATATAATGAAAATACGCCTCATTCTCTCAGTCTACAAACTATGAGGGATACTTTCAGAGTTGAGTTTGGGCTAGTGTCTACACGACTCATGGTGTGTAATAATACAGTACTTGTCGCGCACATCTTTTATAGAAGGTATGTGGGTTAACTACTTGTCACGTGTGAATCAATGTTCAACCAACCGTTTGAAGATGGAAGTTGAAAAAAATATATATTGTGAAAGAGAAGTCTCTATTCTGATGTGGCACTTTGCAGGTACTGCGTCTAGACACTAATTGACTCTCGACGAGAAAGTCCACACAACGTAGAAAACTGCTCGCGTTAACACCACGCTTAGCGCCAGAACGCTGCAAAGACCTCATGCATATAGTATGAGGTCCAACCAAAGCATAAATTATGTACGAAGTGTGATCAAAACATTACTGGACTAATCTTGCAGCGTAAAAAGAGAAGGCGGTGCTGTGATGTGCGCGTAGCACTCGAAGCCAAGGGTTTTCAAGATATTGTGTCATTACGCCAAAAGGCAATTCGTTCTGTGAACATTCGGAGTTTCACTACACGCGCGTTTAAGACCACGTGCACGAGCAGGTTGCCGATTTCAACGCAGGCTGCGATCCAGAGCGAGAGCGAACGACAACCCTCCATCAAACTCGTGCGAACAGTAACCTTCGAAATGATTCAGCGTGTTTATGACAAAAAGCGGTAACTCGTGTGAGGTGTTTTCAGTGGCGCTCGCACTTCGAGGATGGAATTACGTCACTGAAAAACGAAGAGAGGTCGAGGGAGGCCAGCTTACGTCTCGTCGTCTTCCGGTGGTGGCACCTGCCGGAACACCATGCTTGCAACGGAATTTTTCTAAAGCCCCTTGATAAAGGCGTTGTTTACAAGTACCGCCAACCATTGTTGTGGAAACGCGCCAGACACGTGCCACAAGAGGTGCTCCGCCGCCATTCGCTTCCAAGGGCCGCTCATTTCAGTATTACAGTATGAATGCTGCGCCGCTACTTGCTTCCAAGGGCCGCTCGAGACACAGGCCTCGTGCACTGGCGCATTTGACGCTACTTGCATGAGAAACGTAGACACATAGTTGCCCGTGTGGCACGGGTGTTATACCCGTGCCACACGGGCAACTCGAATGCCATTTACAACGAATGACATTTGTGTGATCGGCGAATCAGCTCGCAATCTGTCGCGCGTGGAATGCGCCACGCCCGGAGGGTCGCGCGCTGATTGGCCGTTCGCTCAAATGTCATTCGTTGTAAATGGCATTTGAGTTGCCCGTGTGGCACGCGTATAAATTTTGCAAGGGGACAGAGTGGGCTAGCGTAGTGCCACTAAATTAGCTACGCTTCAGAGTAACGGCACTTGCCCACCTTGTGGCTTAAAATCATGGTTGCCAGTTATCTTAAAGGGATTGTCCGGTCGAAACCGGGAGTACTTAAGTTTTTGCGCTCGTTACGTTGAGGGAGCCTTCATGTAGACAAACATCATTTTTATTTTGATTTACGATCTCCCGTTATTAATTAAACCTTTCATGAGCGTATATACGAAACTGCACCCCGAATTTCGCCAGTGTCAATGGCTGACATCCGTAGCTGCTGCGTGACGTCACAAAACGCAATGGTTTGTCGGATGGTCGGGATAACAAGCGTTGGTCGATGGATGTCTTGTATTTTGTTTTGAATTATTTAGTCTCCTAGGCTGTACCCTACTGAAATACGGTTTTTAATGCAGTTCACAAGCATGTGCGAAAAAAGTCACGCCTTTTAGCAGGATATTACTCGAAAACAGCCTTAACTTCGAGCAAACGTATGCCGTTTCACGCAAGCACAACACACAACTGCGACGGCCACCGATCGAACTAGGAGTGCTTGCAAAGCAAAGGATGCAGATTTCGCCCCTGAACCGGCCCCTATAGGTACACGAAGCGGCATCTGGGTACACACATCGGCGGATCCACTGGATCGGTTTTGAGGCTACGGATCGTTCCCTCGGAGGCGATGTCCGCGAGTCGAAGGCAAACGGCGAATCGTTCAAATGCATGTCGTCACTTGACTTGGACGAGCTTTGTTAATCGTAGCCACGCTCCATTTTCACATGCGGGTCAAACAGAATTTGGCTGCACGCGTGCTAAATACAACTTCTGGTATCGTTTCCAGATGGCCTAGCTGTTGGCTTCCGTTTCGCTGCAAAATCAAATTAATTGATCCGATTTGGGCAAGCAGTGGATGGACGTAGTCTAATATTGTTGGCACAGCATCACACTTCAGCTGACGAGCCTTCTGTCCGCTTAGAGCTCAGCTCGTAGCTCTCTTCTGTGAGATGATTGCTGCATGAGCGGGATCTCGATCTTGACGAGAACCCAGTCCCTACGCACGGCGACGATCCATTTTTCTCGTCACTGCACGTCTCGCGGAAAAGTGTGGAACGTCGCGTCTTGGCTCGCATGTGCTGCCCGGTGGTTGTGGCACCCAACCGCGCAACAAAAATCTCACCCAACTACGAAACAAGTCGAGCGCAACAACAAAAACGAAGCACGCTGAGGCGTTCACTCGCAGGCAAACGACGAGACAGAAATGCTCGCTTTGTGTTGTGTGACGTCAGGGCTTCAATGTTGCCAACGAAAGCAGCGTTACGCTAGAATCCGATTGCAGCAGTATAAATTAAATTACTCATTCAGAGGGGCATATAAAATTCAGATATTCCACGTACAATGCATCTCGAGGCAATAACGATGATATTCGATTGTTTTCTCAAATACAAAATTTGACCGGACAATCTCTAAGTTTTATCTGAAATCAAAGGAAACGCTTTTCCGCCCTCCTAAAACGGTTAAATAGTTCGCGATAGAGCAAAGCAATATAACATGAGCTTCCTAACATCGAATCTAATTCTGTGGAAGTCGCACTTTTGAATCACGACGATCTGCAGTAGCGTCTGCTCTACACAAGCACAAAGATGGCGGCGCCACAACAATATTAGGGATCAGAGTGGCGATACTTTGAGTAAGTGGCTCATTGATACTCGAGCATGGGTCCAGACGACGCCATGCTACGCGCGAGCGCCGCGCTCAGCGTCCTGCCAAGCACGCGCGCTCGTCAGTGCAAGCGCTGTTCAAGGCCATGCTCGCGTCGTAGCATTGGCTGCGTCTGGACCCAAGCTGAAACGAGCATAGTGGCGCTAGTTTAGCGTACACCAGCCCGGATCACGTGGAGCGAAAGCTCGCGCTGCAGAAGCCAGGGTACTCAACGAACTCGAAGTATCACCTTAGGCTGCAGGTTCACACAGACCCGTTTGCTTACGTTACGTTACGTCAAACTTGTACGTAGTTCCACTACTCTACTCAAGTTATTGTAGTTTAAATTTTTTTCTGAGTAATTTAGTAACTTTGAATTACATTTTTATTTCGGTAATTAGTAGTTTATTTTAATTACTTTATTTGTAATTTCTACTCAAGTTACAAATTACTTTCGAATTTTAGTGGTTGTTTTGCCTATCAACAAACATTCCTGCACAAAGAAGGAAAGATGTTCGAAGATCAGCTGATATAAGCAAGAGGGGCAAACATGTTGCGTAGGAAGGGGAGAGAGAAAATGGCTTGGAAAGTCTGACCCCCAAACTTTTATAGCTCCCCCCCCTCCCCCCTTCCTTTGAAACAACACTGCTACGAGGCGCGGGGAGCGAACAGACACGACTGCAAGAGAGGCGAGTAACTGCAGGATCAGCGCCGAAGACTGGCGTTTCTCTGTGACCCGAAGCTCAAGGAGACTTGACCCACTTTGAAGAAAGAGGCTGGTCCCGCTTCTCCTAACGTGGAAACTATCGCCCACTACAGGAGGTGCACGCACTGCATTCTCACTCAAAGGAGGCAGCAAAATGCAGCGCCTGCTCTTAAACTCATCCGGTGCTTCCGTAGTTTGCGCTGTACTCAGAAGAATCGCGCTCTTTCGAGACGTCATCTGGTCATTTCTCTGAGTGAAGTAATGACGGCTATGGGACCGATACAAATAAGTGCCGTATAAGATACTTGTGTTAAATAGTTTGTTAGAGAGTAAAACAACTATTCTGCGGCGACTTGACATTATACAATATGTGCATGCCTTTTCCGTAAAAAGCTGATGCACCTCCGATTTCTGGAGCAATGCATACCAGTTAAAAAAAACACTGAATGAGGAAGGAAATGGCATCATGAAATATTGTGTTAAAAGTGCTAGTACTTTACCTTGAAATATAATGTATTTATGTACGTTACTTCAAGTACATTGCACTCGGTATACGTACTACTTTACTTGAGTACATAACCTCCTATTTACTTTGTACTTTACTTGCAAGTACTTTTTAGGTGTACTTTACGCAACACTGTAAACAATCAAACACTGTCTAAAAAATCAAGCTCAGACAGTCCTTAACCTAAATGTAGAAATGACACATTCGCAGTACATCATTGACCAAACAAACAAGAAAGTACAAAACATCCAGGCACGCAGAAGCAGAACCAGCTATTAAAGCATTTCTGTGACAAAAAAAATGAAAGCCGTTTACAACTCCCTGTAACGCCGAGATTGGAGCGCAGCTCTTGAGGAGAGAGGACGGAAGGGTACTGAGGGGAGGGTATACCCCTGCTCCCTCCTCCTCCCTCGTTATCCTGCCTGCTCCTCCTCCCCTTATCCTCCCCTCCACCCCTCCCTTGTCCTTCACTCCTCCTCATCCTTCAACCTCATCCCCTTGCTTGTCACGTGACCGGGGGCCACGTGGCCTGGGGCCACGTGGCCCCCGGTCACGTGACCCCTAGGCCCCAAGTCACGTGACCGGGGACCCCTAGACCCCCTAGGCCCTAGGACCACGTGGCCCCGGTCACCTGACCCCCTAGGCCATCGTGGCCGCCCTAAGACCACGTAGGCCCCAGGCCACGTGGCCCCTGGTCACGTGACCCCCTAGGGCCACGTGACCTGGAGGAGTCACGTGGCCCAGGGGGTCACACGTGACCCCTCCAGGTCACGTGACCCAGACTGGGGCCACGTGGTCTAGGGGGCCACGTGACCCCCTAGGCCACGTGGTCTAGGGGGTCACGTGACCTGGGGTCACGTGACCTTGCGGTTACGCCGACGCCGACGGCGACGGCGACGCCGACGGCGACGCCGCTCAGGCCGGAAACGGGCGCCTAAGAGCTGCGCTCTAAAACAAGCCGATTCCTATTTGGCTAACACAATTTCGCTAACGGATCAAAGCCTCTGTACTTTTTTTACCATAAAAACATATAAGAGTAACTTCAAAGTAACTTCAAAAGTAATTCGCAACTCTTTTACGGTAGTTAGTCATTTTCTCAATTACTTTCTATTTGAGTAATTTCTACTCTACTCAAATTACTTTTGACTTCAATACTCAGTAACTTAACTTAATTATTTTTTGAGTAACTTGTACATGTCTGCAGTTACTTTACGTTACGTTACGAAAGCTTATGTCCAAGTCACCGAGAAATCTGTGCTTCGTACTAAGCGTGGCTACAAATTCAAGGAGATAGCCTAGCACGCGGCATTCTAAACACGAATGTTTCGGTGACGACGAGCGAGGACGGTGAGTTACCGTGGCAGCCAAGGACATAAGGCTCGTCGTAACATAACGTAAGAAGTTGAGCTCGGTTCAACTTTTAAAGACTGGCCGTTTTCTTACGTTACGTCTAAGTCACCGAAACATTGGTGTCTCGAATGTCGCGTGACAGGTATACCTTTTCGAATTGGTAGCCACGCTTGATGCGAAGCACAGATATCCCGGTGGCTTGTATGTAAGCTTACGGAACGTATAGCAAGGAATCGGAGCTGTGTGAACCAGCTTTTAAAGTGGTAAACGAGAACCCAGGACCTGCAGCGGAGAATCCCCACCTCCCCCCGGGGCCTGCTGCCGCCATCTTGCTTGTTTGCCGCATTAGAGATCATGTGATGTCAAAATGGCTGCTCCCAGAGGTGGGCGAGATCAGATTTTTCCAGATCACGGTCAGCAGATTGGCCCTCTGGGGCTGTGTTCCAATCTTCCTAAAATGAATCCGAGTTACTCCGGCGAATTCTGTCACGTGACAAGACAGATAGGGCAACTGGACGCGGGTAGGCTTTCGAACTCCAAGGTACAGAACCCTTAACCAAGGGTGAGATCTAGTAAATATTTGGAACACGGCACTGCTGACCGTGATCTGGCCAGTCTCATCTGGCTCATCTCTGGCGCAGCCATCTTAACGTCACGTGATCACTAATGTGGCAAACGGGCAATAGGGCGCAAACGGAGGGGGGGGGCATTTATGGCCGCTGGTTTATCGCTCTAAGTTTACTCAAGCTCCTCGGTGTACTAGAACAGGAAGGTGTGCCGCCCGCGTCGGCCTCTCCAGAGGAGTTGGTTGTCGTGTGGTCCAATTCTCGCGCATAGGTCTGGAATGGCGCTGCCAGTAACAGCGCGGTCTGCAGGCTGGTCGGGCAGCGTTTAGCGAGGCCGGCTTGGAGCGTGTTGGTGTGACTATTTCTTCTTATTTTTTCGTTGTGTGGAAAGCGATAAAATATTGTGCGGCTGCTTGCTGTTCCTATGAGACAAGGGACTCAGAACGATATCACATACGGCGAAGAAAAAGACGGAGTTTTGGTGATTTGTGCCTGGGTGCAACGTGGGTTACAACACATGCAAAGAAAACATTCCTTGTTTCGGGCGTCGAGCGACGCCTCTTTGCGAAATATGATCGTATAATCACAAGGATAAAAAAGATGCTGAGGGGGAAAAAAAGAAGTCTAAGAAGAATGCGTGACCTGTGTGACATTTCGGAAAGGAAGAAATTTCTTTAAGTGGAATTGCTCTCCAGTAAAGACAGTACTTGGAGTTGCACCATTTATCTTGCCAGTCTTGGTGTTTATTTTCGCTTTGAACATAATCTTCTGCCGCTCGCACAAGTCACGCGTTTTCACCGGGGTGTGAGATAGGACGAAACTTATTCTTTCTCACAACCGATCAGACAAAACAAACGAAGTATACGACCTGTTTCACGCCGAATAAAACATCTCTGCTCCGACCGCCAGGCCTCTGTCAACCGTCGGATGGCCGCGCTCTGCCCCACAGCGCCTTATACGGTGTACTTGCACATCGTGACACTCTTTCGGCCACCGGACAGCATACGTCCCTATTCCAGTACACCCTACCCAGTGGTTCTGGGTTCAATCCCCACCCCTGCCCGTTTGGTTCTGGATGGACATCGTATACCGGCGTGCGGTCGTGTATCCCTACTGCGTGGTACACGTTAAAGACCCCAGACTAGCGGTTGTACCGCACTGGGTAAATTGCTCATCTACAGCTTAGACGCCAAACGACTTATTCAGACTAACTTCCGGCTGTATAAACATACACACAAACGCAATTTATAATTTTCAGCATAGACAAGGCACCAAGTGGCGGGCGTGCGAACTAACTGCGGAGGGAAGTTCTGCCCATAAGCGAACTGCTCGCACGTGCGCAAAATATTCGTAGGCTGCTCTTTGGGGAATCGATGCATGGTATTCATACTTTGTCTCCGTGCCAATTCCCATGCGTAAACGAGCTTATTATTGAGTAGGATTAGTTGTTTTCGGGGTTTATTTTCCTTCAGATGCAGGGGTATTGCCGGGGTGGTTAGCAAAGCGAACACCGGAGAGGAGGCCGTCTCCTCTCCAGCGTTCGTTCTGCTAAAGGGGAAAGAGGTGGGAGGAGCTTCCACTTCCTTCTTAGCCTGTCACCGAACTATAGTACTTTTACGGAAAAGTTGCCTTCGTCTCCCATTCTGCAAGAGAGGTCACCCATCGGCTGGTTCCCCGGACGAATACCTAGAGAGCTAGTAAACACGATCTACGATCCGACATAGTAGACGAGCTTTCGATGGCCAGTTGTCTTAAGCCGCGGTTACACGCTAAAGCCCGGTTCACACACTTGCGTTTGACTGCGTTTGACTGCGTTGCGGCAGCGAGACACCAGGACATCCCTGCTGCTCACATCGCGTGCCAAGAAGATTCCGTTGAATTGGATTCCACGCTTCATGCGAAAGCACAGATGTGCCGGTGACTCGGTTTCGGTTCTCGCCGCAACGCAGTCAAACGCACTCAAACGCAAGTGTCTGAACCGGCGCCTAGCTACGTCATACAAAAAGACAGTCTGCAGAGACTGTCTGAGGTCTTCCCTTGTAGGATGGTCACATTGGTCATTCAAAACGTTTCTTCAGACATCTTCGAAGCGTACTTATGTCTGACGTAAACGTATTTCGAAGATGGTTGAGGCCGCAGATACTTATGCCTGACAAATACCGTCTCTTTTGTATGATGTATGGTTTGCGGCTTCATGGTTTCTACTTGTGACGGTACGACTAGGATTATCAAATGGCAGTGACGAGCTCGATGGGGTGTGTAACAAGCACGGGGAAAGCTCAGAAGCCATTGTGTTAATCAAACTGACACCGTCAAAGTTGACAGTCTGACTTTACTCTTATTTCCATCGGTGAAAGCAGAATAAAGGCTGAACTAAAACTTTGGAAGTTCTCCGTTACAGGCAACGGATTACTTGTAATTCGCTACTTTTGTCGAGTAATTTTGTAATTCACACGTTACTTTTGTTCGGCAGTAATTTGTAATGTAATTTCGTTACGAAATATTGGTAACGGATTACTTTAATTACTCCTTACTTTGTAATAGTATGAAGATAATACAGAAACTGGAGCAATATGAGCAGGCAATTCAGCAGCATAAAGATAGCAAGATAAGCAAAATAGAGAACATGGTGAAGAGGAGAAGAACCGAAACATAAACGCTATTGTTTGTATGACCGGTCACTAGAACCAATAGAAAAAAGTGCAAGGTATATAAAAGATGAAAATGATGATATACAAACATGCGAAAAACAAAATCAAAAAGACAACACCAGGTAGGCATTGCCGTCTTGATCTCCCAGCGGAGGTAGACGCTGCTACTGGGCATGTGCACCACTAGCTTTGTCTGCAGAGTTCCAGGATCATTTCCGGTCGCCGCGAGCTAGCGAGATGGTGGGTGTGGTGGCCGCTTTCGCTGCGTTGTCACCTTACAGGTGAACGGAGTGCATCCACGTTCTTTCTCTTAAATACAATATTTTATTTCTACAAGGACTACCATAATGCAGCCTATGAGAAATAGAAAATAGTGTTGCGGAACATTTCTGAAAAAATAATCAAAATTGTTTCTATAGTTTTCTTAACAAGTGTACCGGAGAAGTAACGTGAAAGTAATCTGTAATGGAACGAGTAAAGTAATCAGTTTTTACTTTTTACTATCCCAATACTTTTCAGCGAAAGTAATTTGTAACTGCAATTCATTACATTTGTGGCTCGGTAATTTGTAATTGCAATCCATTACATCCATCAAGTATTGGGCAGCAAGTCTGGCTGAACTCCGTGGAGCGAATTATGCAACGAATAACTAACAACTCGCTTTGCGCGGAACGTAGCACCTACTGTGCTGATGCCACACTGAAAGCAAAAGATGCCGGAGCAAAATTTGTTAGATTTTTCGCAGCATACTTGCCGCCAGCCTCAAACCAACGGACTCCGATCCTACTAAAGCAGTATAGTACCCATTAGGCTAATCGTGGCTTGTAATAGCGACGCTTTTGTGAGGTAATTCAGGGTTGTTCCCGTCTGAGAAACATAGCATCCTCCTCCTCTTACCCTTCCCCTCCCGAAAAAGTAGTGTCTGCCCCCCCCCCCCCTCCATCTCCTTGTAAAAGATCTGCGGACGTCCATGCATACACAAACAGAAACAGAAACACGCACACACACGCACGCACACAACCATGCAACTTCGCACACCTATGCTTTCTCTCTCTCTTTCTCACTTACAAACGTGTTTTACATATATTAAATTAGTGCAAAATACGGCAGGTGTTCAATAAATTATATTAAAAATAAGTTTTACGTATGCAATAAAAAAACTGAACATGCTAAGCCCCTAAGAATTAATCTCTTGGATTCTTGAACCCTCATTATGATGTTTCAGTATTTGTACGCTTATTCGCCAGAATGTTGTCAATATGGTGTATCGTTTACATATCTGTTAGCAGTGTTTTATGTTTGGTGCTCTAAAAAAAGAAAACAGGGGTCCGACTTTTATATGTTGCCATACATCACAGTCCTCTGTTTGCAATTATTATACCTTAAAAGGACGCTTCGCGTCAGTAAACAAGAACGCACGACCGTCTGCTGTCTGTGGCAATGGACATTAATCAACATTTATTAATCACCATTTATTTATCAGAATTTATTTATAAATACTTGAGAAGACAAAAATAACAAACTATAACGCACTAAACCGAAGACCTTTTCGTCCACGCACTTATTTGGGACGCGCCCGTGAGTACCTTTGTCATGCCGATAAAAAAAGAAAGTGAGGGTACAATGTGATTTATTTTGAGGCCCGTTTCTGCGCTCAAACGTGATATCTCGCGACAGCTAACACCTGCGAGCTTTCGTCTAACCCCCGCTATAAAAATGTCACCTTGATCTTCGTCTCAGTGTCAGAGTACGTATATTGCTGACGTAGCTTGATTCGAGCGGTGCACATGCGAAGGATGCACGACATATGCACGTTTCGTAGATCATGGAAAAAGTACCTAAAAACACAGTGTATGTAAATAATAGGCGACCTTACAAATTATTGCACTCACCTGCGAAAGCGGGGTCGGTATGTTATAAGCGGTTGCTGTTAGCATGCGTCATCGGCCAGCATTTGTTTTGGGCCGGCAGCTTACGCAGATTTTAGGTTGCGACCCAAACAGATTGTTTTGGCAGCTGATTCCCGTTCAATATTAGCAGCAATTGACTCGTCTCTACATAGTGAATTTCAACAAAGACACGCAAAGTTTGGAATATTTTTGAACAACTCGCTATAAAAATTACATGTAATATCAGGGCCGGTACGTCAGTGACCATGAAAGGTTTAAAACTGAGGGGACATCACACCTCAAACGACAGAGTACTGCAACCGATAGTACATGAGGAGAATACCGCTCAGAAAATGAGTTTGGGCTTTGTGCACTCGTGTGCACACCTTGTCAGTGCGTTTTTTTTTTTTTTTTGCTTTAAACAAAAAATATTTTTGATCATATTTGTTTTGAGGGGGGGGGGCGGCAAGCCGACTCAGGGTTCTAAACTCGTGAACAAAATGTCTTGCCAATTTGATTTCTACTTCCTATCGCTTTCTCGAATGGTGGCTCTTCTGTTCCCCGTGCTTCGTTGAATTCGCGTCAGTGTGATGGATGGAACTTTCGTAATCTCACGTTAATAGGCAAAATGCTGATAGACCTCGTATTACATGAAATATTCTCACGATCGATTCTCACTAGATGAAATTTAAAGTAACACCGATTGCCGGCGTACAAGGTTTACATTGTCAGCAACCTTCTTCACGCTTGATTACCACCGACCGGCAAGGAACAAGGGAATTTTCGAGAAGAGGATGTCTAGCTAGAAGTGTATAGGGTCCCTAAAAGGCAACATTTCTAATATCAGTAAGGAGTATTGTTTCGTTCAATTACAAGACAATAGTGTACTAACGGTTTTCCACACGGGTGGAAAACCGTTAGAATACTACGATGTGTAAACTGAAAGATACATTTGTAGGCATTTACAATTATGTTTTGCTGTTTTTTTATGTCACAATTTTGCCAAAAAGCTTGTGCTAGGTATAGACACGGGAGTATAAGGACGAAAAATTATCACGTCGACTTCTGAATGACTGTGCTCGTGCTTAGTTCGAAAACTGCTAATGTAACTGTGCGAACGATCAATTATTATACCGTAAAGCAAAACGGTTGAAGGCTGTGGTAAGTTCAATTCGGCCCCTAATTTCTCTCCCTGTGAAGAACAACCACTCGGGTGATATATCTAGGCTAACTTTTCCACCTTTTTCCCCTTCTTAGTAATAAGAAAGGACCACCGATCGGATTCACGAAGCGAGCAGGTGTAGAAATAAACGTAGCTGAATACAGAAATGATATGTCCTTAAGTCGGTACAAGAAGGAAGATCTAAACCTTGGTTCATATATTTGTGTTTGACGTGACAGACTGCGTTACGACTGCATGTGACTGCTGACGATGAGGTAACACACTGGCGCCATCTATCGAGTAGAATTGAAACATCTCCGATCTGAGTATATTTTCGAATTTTTTACGGTGGATTTAATATACTTTTGACAATGTTAAACGACTATTTCTCACAGATAGCGCGTAGATTTGATCTCGTAATTAGCGGTAAAGCTTCCGTCTAGTACACAAATGGGAGTATTGTAGGTATAGATGGTGTCAGTGTGTCATTGTTTTCCGTAACCGTAAGAGATTTCAAGCAGACGGGCACTCGGTCCCAGTTAAAGGTAAATGTGCGAAGCAACCTACAGATGGAACAAAAAGCGCGCAATAGAAAGTACCTCCATCCACGCGTGATTTTTTGAGGCTAGCATTTTTTCTGGTGCTATGACGGTTACGTTTGTTAATATTTTTACCTTAGTGCACTGCGTATTTCGACTTAGAGTTTTCTAAGTCAACTTGCTCTCATTTTCTGCATAAAATTTATCTGAGTTAAAAAATTTGTTGCTGTAAAAAATTGCTGCTGTTGCCTCATGTACAGTTGCTTTTACAAATTTTGTTTTCCGGTTTCGGCAAGTGGTTACATTTATGTGCATATGTGTTTATTACTATCCACTCCTGCTTGAGCCATTCGCTGTCTTGCAGTATGTTTTAAATAAAATAAAATAAAAACAAAATGCCCAACAAGGTCTCCGTCAGCAGTAGCGATAGTATAGTAATATCATATTAATTTAAAAATAAATTTTTAGCGCGCAGAAAAAACAAAAAAAAAGTTTTCATGGATTGTTTGGCAATGGCAACCTTCGTTGCGCTTAGAGGTATGCTTGGTTTGTATTTAATTAAAATAAAAGTTTTGTCAGAAGTGGCACGTTTGCTTTCTTGACAACAAAAATGTATTTTAGGTCGCGCTTGGGTCGACAAAAATCTAATTTACTAGATATATGCAGATACGAACGTATAGCGGCGGCAGTGATTCTGAACAAAATAGCGAAGAAAATATCCAGAGCACTCATTGTCTACACGCGCTCTTCGCTTTCCTTTCATCAGGAAGAACGACAAAACGGAATCTTACAAGCGCGTCGCGTAGCTTTAGGAGCGAGAAATGTAGAAACGTTGTTTTCGCTCCAACGAGGTATACCTCGTTGGGCGAATCGGAATCGCTCGTCGTCAGCATTGTCTCGGGATAAAAAAGAGCTTTTCTTTAGACTTCAAATAGTTTGACAGGTCTAGAAACAGTTTGTAGACAAGTGGCAACGATGACATGAGCTCTCCATCACGCGGACGAAACGCACGCCTGTCGACCTCCGGCAGTTCAGATCTCTCGTGCACAGAGGAGGCACTCGGCCGTTGCGAAGATAGAGACTCGACGGACGCGAACACCTGACGCGCACCCGCACTCCTCGGCTGGGCAACAGTTGTTGAACAATAGCTCGGAGTTGGATCCACAGATTTCTTTCGCTCCATTCTAATGAAAGCTACTCTTCTAAACGCGCAGAATGACGAACTGGAGTCCCAGGCCAGCGAGCCGGGCCTGGTGATGGGTTCGTCTGGCAACGTCCCCTCGGCGGACCTCTTCTTCCGGGATGGCAAGAGGAGGATCGGTAAGTGATCGCTCCTTTCAGGTTTATTGGCTAGCTTCTAAAGGCTCGTTCACACAGTTGCGTTGACTGCGCTGACTGCGTTAAGACTTCTGCTTGCGTCGAGCTGTTGCTATGGCGACCTTTACGACGAGACAATGGAGAGTCGCTGTGCTGCACGACGTTCACGAAGCGCAACGCAGTCGACGCAACATTGCGAACGAGCCTATAAAGATGCCCGTGACTTGAGAGGGAGATTGTGGGTGATCTGCCCGAGAATTGTGCAAAGCTCATTTAACTCATCCTGATGTGAACGAACGTAAGCAAACCTATCTGAAACAACCATGTACACCTTTCCAGTATCTACAAAGCCGCAGTCCAGCGCAGGGGCAGATATATGGGGGGGGGGGGGGGGGGGGGGCGTCTACCAGCAATTTTAATATAGGAAAGCCTAAGTGCTAATTTAATTTTCCGAGAAAATAAAATTCTCCGGAAAAAGAGTTAGCGCAATATGTACGTCGCGAGACACCTTTCCTGTTAGGAGTGATTTTAATATTTCGTTTCGTAATCGCTCTAAAAAACACCAAACTCCCCTTCAAAAAAAAAAGAAGATAAAGAAATTAAGTGCTTGTTTTGCAACTTAAGGCCCACATAAGTCATACATCTCACTTTCCCGAAAAAAAATTTTTTAACGCAACATTTATGTTGTTATACTTATTTTGAGTGAAGAGCAATTCCGAAACGTTCTTGTTTTGGCACGTCGTCCCGAAATAAAGACACAAAAGAAAAGCACGTCGTGAGCTAAATATTATGCGAAAATGTTGTTGCGATTTATATTTTTTTCTGGGAGGGAAGGGGGGGGTGCTGGTAAGAATTTACATACGTGATGTATCAACACCAACTAGAATAACCAAAGCCTCTGAACATTCCGCTCTTCCTGCATGGAACGTAATGACAGTCGGATGGCGGATGAACTCAGCGATTGGACACGAGCCCGATGCCGAGCGTTCTCCGACGCGCTGATTGGACACGAGGCCCCAGCCGAACGCTGACGCACCACTCGTATCCAATCTGTGTCTGCGCTCGATCTCACGGGGATGACGTCAAAACTCCAGTGCACAGGCTTCGAATATTCTAGCTGGTGTTGGTAGTATTCCCTGACTTAACTTCTTGAGGGCACGGAGAGTTCAGTGTCCCTTTAAGGACCTAACCGTTTCACATGAAGATTCGTGAAAACTGAAACTGGCCATGACAAATTTATACGAAAACCTATCTAAGTAATATGCTGGAAAGTTGGGCGAGCTGGTGGTACATGATTAACGAAAAGTAAAACAGCGCCAAAGAAAGTCCCTTAGTGACTATAATCTGTTTCTCGTTAAGTCCGACCACAGCCGTCGCTACGATCCGATGGAGGCAATCAACGCTATCGCGTTGAAAACATGCCCCCTTTTTATCCACTTTACGAAGCCATTGCGCATTTCCGTTGACAGGGGGCGCGACCTGCACCGATCATCTGTAATCGTCTGCAAACGCGGTTTTCTAAAAGCTGTTTCATGGAAAACCATCGGTCCGAGGTCGCGATCCGAGGTACCGATCGTTTGGTCTACCGACCGTGTTTTATCCCGGTTCCCTAAAACTCTCTATTGCGAAACTATGTATTCTAGCATCTTGCACTCTCCGAAGGATGGTTAAATCGAACAACCAGATGGATAAATGTATGAAAGCTAACGGCTGTACCCTTTTATAATGGGCGGTAACTTGCGCCACCTAGCCTAGAACTAAAAACCAAAATTATGATTTTCTTCCTTCGCCAATTTGCTTCCCCTGTACAATTTCGTAACTATCACCAGGCGTTGTGGGATATCACCAGGCTGACCTCTGGGGGATCGGAAAAAAAACTAAAAACATCACCCCATTCTCTTTTCCCCTGGAGAGGGAGTCACCAATTTTCCTTTGGTCAAACCTAGTTGGCGTTAGCCCAGCACCGCGCCCACTGGGAGACAGGGTTAAGACTTTGGGCCGAAACCACGCGGAAAGGAGTCCGAATTTTCTCTTTCCCGCCTGTCTCCAGCTGTGTCAGATATTTGTACGACATTCAATTCTTTCTAGATAACTTCCACCAGTCTTCCAATCTCTTCCTTTTTATAGAAATGCACTTGTCACCTATTCTTCCATTCTTGTCTGCAAACCCCAGCGCTCAGGCTAAATCCGTCGCCCCTTCCGGGAGGGCGGTAGCAGGCACTGTGCACCTCAACACCACATGTTCTATTGTCTCGTCCTCCCCTTAACATACGGCACACCGCGTGTCCATTTCCTCATACTCTGTCTTATATGTCCTAGTCCTCGACATCTCCTGTTCTAGGCTGAAATAAACACGAGCTCCCCCGTGAATTATCATACCAATGTTCCTTCCTCATTTCCTGTTTTCGTCCCTTATACATAGTTAAAGCTGATTATTCCCGCATTCTTTTCTCCCGCATATTTTCTCTTGGCTTCTTTTACTTCTTTTTTCACAGATGTAGTCTGCTCTTCCTCAGCACTTGATTGTTGGTGTTTGAATTTTAGTTTTCGGGTTCAGTTTGTCCATTTAGTGTTCAGACCTTTTATGTACACATGCTTATGTACCTTTCTCGCCCATCGTGTATCCTCAATCGTGTCTAGCCTTTGTTCAGATTTCAACTGACTGATCGCCTCTCTAGCCTTGAAAGAAATCCAGCCCATGTCTCCCTGCACTCCTTCTTTTGGTGTATTCCCATGCGCCCCCAGTGCCACTCTGTCCACGGTCCTCTGCCGGGTCTCTAAACTCGACTGGACATAAGATTTAATGCATAATACCGCATTGTCAAAAGACAACCCCGACACCATGACATGACTCTTTTCCATATTCCCCTAACAACGTCATATCTATTGTAATTCCAGAGAGCCCTATGCTTCATAATTGATGCGTTCCTTTTTTTCTTTCTTCAGTATATTTTCTTCCTGCACTTCTAAGTATTGTTTTCCCTCATTCAGCCATATTACTCGGTATTTATACTTCTCTACGTGTTCTATTAAAACGCCTTGAATTTTCAGCGGGTCCCCCTTCTCATCGTTAAAAAACCATTATGCCCGACTTGTCGCTACTGAATTTAAGACCCAGAGAGTCTCCTTCCTCCCTACAGACCTTAATCAGCTCCTGTAACCTATCCCGGCTATATGCTAACAATACAATGTCGTCCGTGTAGAACATTCCTGGTCTAACTTGGTATACTTTTCCCCTCCCTCCATATATGACACATCAAAACCTAAATTGCACTCTTCTCGTTTATTTTCCTTTCTCGTTCAGAACTTCTCGTCTGTCATCTTCCCAAGTTTTTTGGTGAAGATATCTGCCGCGACGCTGAAGACCCTCTCGACGGATGGGCTTGAGAGAAGAGTGGTGTTGTAACCGCAACATGAGATTACGGTTCCGTTCCGGTTCGGGTTCAATATCAAATGTTTGATTTCGGTTAGTCTTGTTCCGGTTCAGTTAAAAATAACTGCTTTGCTGTGGTTTTCGGTTCGGTTCGATACCCTGATTAACAGACGCATGCTAATCGCGAATTTCTGAAACTGCCGCTTTTTCGCGTCTCGCGGCGCCGGGACCGACACGTCCATTCACAACTATTCAGTTTTGGTTGCTTTACTGAGGGCTTGCTATTTTCATCCTCGAAGGAGCATAAGACAGTGAAACAACAAGCCGTCAGACACCTACAGTGCAATGATGCTGTTTCAAAGCCGCTAACCATGTGCTAACGAATTGCGCCATCATCCCGTAGGCCCTAGACGAAAATCGAAATCAGCTCGCATAAGAACCGAGCCCATTCCATTCCCACTCCATTCTGGGCAAAAATAGTCTAATTCCATTCCCATTCCATTCCCCAGCGCTGCCGCCATTCCGTTCCCATTCCATACCGGGTCGCGAAAGTGCGGAATGATTCCAGAATCATTCCAATTCCGAAGTGGCAACACCGCAACACTGCTTCCTGAGTCTGTCGTTGAGGCACTTCCCGTTTACCAACATGGTTTTTCCACACAAGAGGAGGATCTTGTATACGACCCCGAGGCGCAGGGAGAAGTGCATTCGCATGCACATTGTTGCAAACGCTCCTCATGAGACCCTCTGCCCTCGCATTGACTCTAGAGCAAGCTGACTCATCCTCTGGGAGGCAAAGAAGCAGCCGGAATGCCATTACTGCTTCCAACTGTTTTCAGAATATAGAACACTTTATGCAGGCACAAAATAGCCACCATCCTCTTCCTGTCCGCCTCGATTTCTCGAAGCCTTTCACCTTATTTACTAGGATGTTAGCAACCTCGGATACTACCTCAGACGGATACTCACCCTGCTGCCTTTAACCTGTTAACCTACGCCCCGAAGCTGTCAGGCATACTGTGGGAGCGTTTTGCAGAGCCGCTTCGAGGCACGAGGTTGCAGAGCCCTCTTAATCACCTTAGAGTGGGCCGACCTGTAGTCTAGAGTAACCTTGCAGAACTCGGACCGTAAGACCAACATATTTTGGCCATCACCGAAGTGTAAGAAAAGGTCGAGAAACAGGAGCACACCTTCGTTGGGTACCTCGACAGTAAATCAGAGCCCGCTGCCAGCACTCCGCAAAACAGTCAGCACACTAGCGACCGAGGCCTCCGTCACATCTTCTTCACAGATCCTAACAACATAAAAAGTCGTCCACGTAACTAATCACCTTTTTAACCGTGGTGAGGTCTAACAGCCCCTCATAAAGCGATCCACGTACATCACTCAAATAGATGTTCGCTCAGGATTGGTGTCACACATGATCCATCACCTGACCTTTGCACATAGCAACCACTCTTCCAACCGACCACCATATATTCCGGATTGAAGCGCAACCTTTCCAGAAAGCACTTCAAGGAAATATTACTGGAACGTCTGAAGGAGAGTTCGCCACTCGTCTGGATGCACGTCTTCCCCGAGGAAAGCAGCCTATGGTGTGGAAGCGAATATAAAAGTTATTCCACATCCAGACTGAACGCACCGCAGATCGTTGGGTGCATCCTCAGAAATTCCACCACCTCCCTCGAATCCGAAGCCCGGAAAGGGTCCCTGTTATTTAACGTGAACAGCTGACCTTGAAGAAAAACTAATACCTGACGCTGCCAAGACCCCCTTTCTGTGACCATTGCCTGAACAGATATGCTTCTTTATGTGTCTATAGTGTACCATGCATGCGGTGGAATGTCTTTCGCCAGGAAGTCGCTCGGCTGTGATGTATATAAATATGGTAGCTAGGCTGATACTGTATTGGTATTTTCGGGAAAACTAACTCCACCTTGTACGAAGAGCTGACATCTCTGAAAATAACTAGTGTTATGCATTTCTGAATGCATCAACGTTAGCAGACTTCGCATGACAAAAATATGAGGCCGTGAAAGCTAGAACAAAATGTTCGCTAAATTTTTCCATACAGCATTATTCCAGCAAGTAGTACAAAACAATTGATTTTACGGTAGTACGCATCAGAAGTTTTAATAATAAAATTACAGCAATGAAAGTGCTGTTATGTGTAATGAGTAATGTAATCAATTGCTTGTTGGCGTAGGTACTTTATTAGTGTAATAAATTATACAAAGGTGGTAATCGTACTTCAATAACGTAATTGCTTTCTGTTCTGTTTGGCACATCGGTAGTTTAGCCCCATATCGCAGTAAAAGGAACTTCGTCCGAATTGCGAGCTAAAAACATAATTTTCTCGTAAGGCTCGTCAAAACATTAGGCACTGGAGAAAATCAGTCATCTGAGTTAAGTCCTCATTTTGAACTCTTTTTGTTAAGGTTCCAGCCATTGAAAAGCACGGCGGAAGAGCCCAAATACACACCTGACCTCGCTACCCCACTATCTGCTTCACAGCACACAGAAAAAAAAAGTTGGTCTGTTATGGTTATAAAGGTAAGAAGCTTCTGGAGGCGACATGACGACACCAGAGTTGGAGGGACACGTCCCCACAATGACCGAAACCAAAAGACGCTATTGGACGGGAAACACAGCTGATTGGTTGCCAACAGCTTGTTTGGTCACACTGGGGACATTCCCACCGGCCGCGGCCTCTACTTCCGGCTTTACTTGGGATTTCTTCGATTGACTGGACTGAGCCGGTATGTCGTCTCCTCTTCTTCCTACCTCCATGGCTATGGTCAACGTCACCATGGCAACGAAGCGTCTTTAATATAGAGGAACGCGCGAACGTAGCGTCTGAAGCCAGTAACGGGAGACGCCATTTCTTTCGAAGGTCGTCTGCTAGCAAGAACGCCGCAACGCTAGCCAAAGTCGGACGCGCCGTTGCGGAGATCGACGCTGGGAGCTGAAAGCGGTCGTCTGGCGAACCCTTGGCGGATTTCGACGAGGCTTGTTGCACGCTGGGGCCTGAGAGTATATTAAAACATCCCCGAGCGAAGTGAGGGATGCCCGCGCGCTGCGCTGTATGTTTAGCAGCCCAGCTTGGACGGGGGTGCAACGGTGGTACATTCGTTGCAACGTGTGCAACTGGAGTACCATGCATGCGGTGGAAAGCAACGAGATCAAGAGCTTACTTGGGCTACCTCCCGGTGCTTTTCAATGGGCGGAACGCGAAGAAGAGAGTTCGAGATAAGGACATTATGCAGATGACTAATGTTCTCTAGCATTTATTATTTTTACAAGTCTTAAAAAAAAAGCATGCTTTTTTGACCATCCGAGAGCTGGTTTTTATTCCTTGAAACATGACGCTAAAGTATCAAGCCGCCCTATGTTTTAAGATTGGAAACGCTTTTACGGAAGCAGTTCGGACAAGACTATAACAATATGCAACAGAAGACGTTATGTGACAGATGGAGAAGCACGTCTTAAAGATAAACACCCTATGCTCTTACCAAAGTAAAATATTTTGAAGCCTGAAGAGGAAAGTGGTAAGGTCACAAAAATTCAATTAATCAAAAATTTAGAAGGGTAACTATTGTTCCCAAAACAGCTGTGACGCTTCTTTTGTGTAAGGGCTCCTGGCGTTATTCCTTTGATGTTTGTTCTCGAGAAGCTCACCTATACAACACCGCTGACATAAAGTTACGCCACTTCAGGCGTATTCACCAAGTTTTTCGAAAAGAGGTCACGGACAGAAAGCAAGCTGCTTGCCCTTTGTGGGCACGCATGAAACAGACTACCCCAGAAACAAACACTTGACAGAGTAAAGCATGAGACATTCTCGGCTGCAATAAAATGCCACAGAGTTGTGGAGGCTCTTGCAGAGCTCCGCACCGACGCAGTAGTGACGCATTAAAAGAGGAATAGAGTCGCTGGCAACTTTAGAAACGCAGATATTTGCGAGTTGCAAGCAACTTATTGAAGGCTCAGCAGTCAATGGAATTGCACCATTAGCCAGTAGGAACGCCAAAGAAGATGTCACAGAGCAAGAATCGTTAACAAAATAAGTCACATCCTGCGTTCACAGCGAACGTATAAAAATGTAAATTCAGACGTTGCAGAAGAAAGGTTTCAGAAAAAGGCAACCACCAAATAGCTGCTACACAACAAAAAACAAACAACAAATGTTTTTTTGTATTGAGAATTTGACTATTAAATCATTTAAATTAAAAAAAATATTAAGTGAAAACCTGACCCACAACCGGCCCACCTCGCAGGAGGGAAGCTCCAATAATACATCACTTCGCACGTAACAAAAAGTTCCAGAAGCAACAGATGGCGGGCGACAGAAATAGTCCCGTGTACCCTCTGCGTCGTTGAAGGAATACCGAAATATGATATGGCTCAAATGAACCTAAGCCACCCGCAACCCTGAAACAAAGCGGAACAACATTGACTCCGAGGACTGCTCGGAAAGAAGGTTGATCAGCACGTATTATACTATGTTCCTTGCTTCGGACGGAGCTACGAGGAAATAATCAATGTTATAACATATATATACAGAGTAGAAATTAGTTGGGCGATTTTTGTCAGACGGAAAGCTGCGTCTTCGATACTCGAAATAAACATGAAAATGTTGCGTAATTTAGGTTTACAGTTTCACGCTGGAGGGCATAATCTATACAGGTTTGCTGGTCTTTAAACAGTGGACTGTCCCACGTGTATATGGACTTCAGTCACTGCTACGTTGGTGATAACGAGTCGCCCGAAATGGATGTTTGCAAAGTTTCAGGATCATACGCCCGATTCACACTGGGCCACACTTTTGAGTAAAACACGTCCTCGTTATTTATTTTTTACATGTTTTTGCTTAGCAACAGGTTTAAGTGTCTCAATTGGTGACCAAGTTGAGCACAATTTGCCACTGAACTAGACTATGATCACAACTTTAAATTGTACAAAAAAAAGCCGCAATTGATTGTTTGGGCTAGCTGCACCGTGCTCTGTAGAGACATCATCCTCATTACAACGAAGAGGAAAGGCGTTTGTTGACGCAGGTTGAGCAGCAGAAAAACTATTAACTTAAAGTGGCTTTAGACAATGGTGTTTGTCTTGATGGCATGAACTACCAAGCACATGACTGTCACATAACCACCAATAAAGCGTTACAGACTTTACTAAACCGGTTTACAAACTCTGGAATGGAAACATGGGCACTCAAAAACTGTCGATTTGTTCAGGGGTCATATTTGAAAATTTGCACCGTTTTCTTAATATGGGAACTGACCTTATTGTAGTGTTCATTTGTGTAAAGCAGGGGTACCCTGCCTATACATTATACAAAAGACAGTCTGCATAAAATTCAAACGCGACATCCGTGCTTAGAATGCCGCACGGCAATAAGTTCAAGGAGAAAACTTGGCACGCGGCATTCGAAGCAGGGATATTGCGGTGACGCCTGTTTACAGACTGTCTTTTGTATGACGCATGAGCAGTGTGATCCCGCTTAAAGCGGCCGTGAAATGAATTTTGTGCTAGGATAAATAATTTAAGATTGGAATCTTACTAATCGCGTATCATTTAGTGTGCCAAAAGAAAGAGGGTAGAAAGTCAAAAACCTGCTTTTCGGTACAAAAATTCGAAAATATAGCGGAATATTTCGTAACACCTTTCCGTGGTAAGCTTACTTTTCCCTTTTCACTGCGATACATACCCGGTGCCCAAAGCACGTCAGCCTACCTCAGCTCACAAATTGGACACGAGCACTTGTGTCACTCGGACGTATGCGCTCGTCAACAATCAATCCGTCGACAGAATATTTGAATTCGCATTCGTGGCCAGTAAGTTCCGTGATGGCACTTATCATCACTTGCGAATGACAAGTTTCATGGTGTACTTAAAAAGGACGGTGGATGATTGGAGTCAGGTCCTAGCCAGGATGCCCAATTTCAGCGCTCCACGACCTGCGTGATTTGCACCTAATTTCTCCTTTTGAGCCTTGAGTTGAGGAGAAAGCCTGAGGAGAAAGAAGGTGAAAAATCATTTCGTAGCCCCTTAAAGTGTGTAAGCGTATGTATACAGCACGACCCACTTAAAGTGAACCCGGCATCAGCGATTTTGTAGTATCATACTCATCAGCGGTTTTTAGTATCCTACTGTTTCGTGGCGAATCTCATATTTTATATGATCCTTAGTTCGTTCCACACATAGGTAACACGTTCCGCTACGCTGGTATATTTTATGACCATTTTAAAACGAAAAAAAACTGCTGATAACATGACGGTGTTTATGTGGTCTATCCGTGTCTGTGGACCGATCTGGATGCATAATAAACGCGTGACTTTTATGGAACTATGAAACCTAATTAATACGAGCAGCCTTATCGACTTTCGTTTGACTGCCGCCACCGATATCCCTTAAAGTTAGAGGGATCAGTGGCCGAGTGCGCTAGCGCACACCAGCTCGTAGCGCGTGAAATGAAAGCTCGCGCTGCAGAACCCAGTGATCCTGAGTTAAATCCCCACCCCTGCCCGTTTCGATCTGGATGAGCATCGTACCGGCGTGCGGTCGTCTATCACTACTGCGTGGTGTACGTTAAAAACCCCAGGCTAGCGGTTGTACCGCAATGGCTAAATTGCTCATCTACAGTTGAGAGACAAGTCGCCCGTTGAGGCAGACTAAGTTCAGGCTGTATAAACATACACACGCCAATTTTTATGTTTCTTTTACTATTCACCTAAAGCTACATTATTAACCCGCGGTTTAAACTATCTCCATGCAAACTCGTTCAACTTGATTTCCGTCATGCCTTCGACAAGGTTAGCCGTGTGATGCTAGTTGACAAACGCAGTCACTATGGCATCGAAGGAAATCTGCTCAGGTGGCTCACAGACCATAAATTCTCGCCAGCAACAAGTTCTCTTTAATGGTTGTTGGTCCCCTAAGGTTGGTCACCTCTTGTGTTCCCCAAGGCTCTGTCTTACGACCACTGCTGTTCAACACATTCATTAATGATGTCACCACTAATCTCACGTCTCAATAACACCTCCTTTGTGCCGACGACCTGACCATTATCCATCCGGTTCAAGCAAGGCGTTCACATACCCAACTCCAAGAAGACATTGCCGAAATTACTTCGTGGTTTGTTCACAATCGGCTGCCTTTTAACCTCTCGAGGTGCACCACCATGCTAATCACCAGCAGGCATTGCAAGCACAACGACCACCACGGCTTGCAAATCGCCAACCAGGCACTAAAACGGGAGTCTCAAACGAACATCCTGGGAGTTACCGTGACCAACGACTTAAGTTTGATGCGAACATAGATTCAGTCATAGCTCATGCACGCCGTATGCTGACTTTCTCACAACGTGCCACATGTTGTGCCGGAGCATACTCTCTGCGTATGTTATACACTGCGCTCGTGCGATTACAGCTTGAGTGCTGCACTCCAATCTGGTTTCTCTCGTCAAGACACTCGTCTGGTAAGATTGCAGAGTGTCCAGACACGTGCAGCCTACGCAATTGTCAGCAGGGTGCACCACCCCACTCATTTCTACAGAGATATCCGAACTCCAACGCCACTCCGTGTAGTTCGTTTGCCCCTTCTCCTTGCGGCATGATACGGCATCCCTCCGGCGCTTCTTCACGACACGTCATACTTCCTGTGCTTCCCATCCGCTGGCCTTCCCAGATCTGACGGACACGAAACGACGACCTGTCCCCTATTATGGAGCGCACCCTGCGCCACCGGCAATCATTTCTTCCACGCACTGTCCAGCTGTGGACGGAACGCCCGAGGGGGATCGGTGGCCGTGTTGGCTAGTGCACACCAGTCCGGAGCACGTGGAGTGAAAGCTTGCGCTGCAGAACCCAGGGTAGGGTGGTACTAGAATGGGGAGATGTGCCGTCCGGCGGCCGTGAGTGTGGCGCGATGTGGAAGCATGCCGATGATAGCGCGGCCATCCGACGGTGACAGAAATCTGGCGGTCCCATCAACGATGCTTTATTCGGCGAGAAAATGGTCGTATTTTTTGTTTGTTTTTGTCTGCTCGCTTGTGAGAACGGATAAGCTCCATCCTACCTCACACCCATCTGAAAAAGCGTGACTTGCGCGAGCGGCAGAAGCTTACATTTAAAGCGCAAATGCCGTTTGGGAGAGGGCAATTATTTCCATAATCTCGGGTCTTTAATTTTTTCTTTTTCGTTTTGCTGTGATAGAAGAATTGTTTATCTCACCTTAAACCCGCATTAAGAAAGCGAATTTTTACTATATTATATAATATAGGACGCTTTCCTCTCTACTTTAGTGTCAAAGCTCTTTTAATTGTCTTTTTGGTCGCTGTACATTTTGCAGACCTTTAAATACCTAGTTTTTTTACGGTGTCAAAGCTCAAAGCACTTTATTTTTGTAGCATGGATTAATAGAACCAAACGTTTCTTAACTTTTGCATTCTCAGCGAGAGCTTACAGACCTAGAAATGTCTGAATTGATTTCATCTAGTGAGCATGAATCATATGAATATAAACACCAAGACTGGCAAGATAAATGGAGCAACTTCAATGGCTGTCTTTATTTGTAGAGTACTCCCACTTGGAGAAAATTGGTTTCTCTGGCATGTCACACAGGTAACACATTCTTCTGGGACTTCTATTTTTTCTTTGCTCCAGTTTTGATGTTTTCCATTGAGAAATACATGCAATCGCTTGACTCTGTACATTTTTTTTCTTGGAATCAGACGATCCCATTCAACGAACAGAGAGGTGTCGCTCGGCGTCTGAAACAAGGGAGTTTCTCTTTGCATTTGTTGTAATCAATGTTGCACCCCGGCACAAAACACCACCGCTCCGTCTTTTTCTTCACAGTATTTGACGTCGTTGTGAGTCCCTTGCCAGTTCAGAACAGCTAGCTGCCACACAATATTGTATCGCTTCACACACAGCGCAAAACAAGAAGACATAGTCACACCAACACGCCCCAAGCCAGCCTCACTAAACGCTGCCCGACCAGCCTTCTGGATCCCGCTGGGACTGGGACCTACCTAGGGATACTGGGATCTCGAAACCCCACCCCTGCCCGTTTCGATCTGGATGAGCATCGTACAGGCGTGCGGTAGTGTACCACTACTGCATGATGCACGTTAAAGACCTCAGGCTAGCGGTTGTGCTGCACTGGCTAAAGTTCTCATCTACAGCTGGGAGACAAGTCGCACGTTGAGGCAGACTAAGTTCGGGCTGTATAAACATACACACACCCCAAAGAAACGCCCTTCCACAGCTCCATAAGAGACTGCTGACCTAGTGACCCATACAACATAAGGGCGATCTGTCGCCAAGCAGCGCAGCATCATTGTACATAGTCGCTAAGCCGCACATCATTTTTTGTATATAGTCGCCATACCGTACTTCATTTTCGTCCGTAGTCACCAAGCATTATACCAAACTTGTAAAGAGCTTTATCTATTTGTTTATTGATTATTTGCTTCCTTGCTCTATTTCGGCGTACTACGCCAACTGGTACGAGCCACCATCCCCTTCTGGTGCACCTCAACCCTCGAGCGTCGAAATAAAGATTATAATAATAATCATTATTATCATATGACACATCTTCAAAGTATTTCAGAATTTTCAAAGTAAAGTATATTAAACGCAGTCGACGTCGAGTTTGCATTTTGTTTAATGAAGCAGAGACGTGATCTCCGAAGGTGGTCACAAATAGCTACCAACAAAATATAATTGCGAAAATGCTTCAATGCGCTTTGTCTTTATGGAAGTGCACTAGCGTGTGAGCCTCACTCTCGAAAAATGTATCCACCTTAAACGCAGACTACGTGCTCGTTTACGAGGACAGCGAGGGCGTTCGCCTGAACAAACACGACGGGTGGCGGCAAACATTCATGGCCAACCTGCGCAAGGCCGGCCTGGACATGGAGGAGGTGAGATCACTAACTCGCACTAAACTGGTTCACATTCCGGTTACCGCACCTTCGAGGCGCTGGCTAAAGTCAATAAATATTATTACTTCTATTACGTAAAGCTATTTTGATAACATCAGGATAAAATACACACCCTATTGAAGAGAAATTTTTTTATGTAGCCATAAGACTGATATGACATAATACTTAAGGATATGTATGGTGCGTATAAGTGTACATGTTTTCCTTAAATAGGGAATAGAATGTAAAGCACAGTATTCGTATGCTTTTCTACAAACTATACTCGCTTTGAGGGAGGACGATGATAACTGGGCAAGCATTAAATATAAAAAGTCGAAAATAAAAAAAAATGCTATTAACCTATCAAATTTGCTAATTACGTGCAAATGCATGGTAACAAATTCACATCTATGGCGGCCTACCTTCTTATTATGGAGGTATGAAAGCGCGGTTATCTATGTCGATCATCTCGCTCCTCGATATCTAATTCTGGCAAGCACGACTCATAGCCAGCACGAACCACAGAGCTGCTGGTCGTTTGTAACCTCAGTGCCTGGAAGTTTTAATATACTTCGTTTCACCGTAAGAAGAGCGCAGCCCACTCTGCTGAGTCGATAGGGCTAATCAAGCCATGCATGAGGTCGGAAGCTTCTGAAAGGCGACAGGATGCTGTGGAAAAGGACACGCTGCTCACGATGTCCAAAATCAAGAGACGCTACTGGACGAAAAGGAGAACTGACTTGGCACCAACTCCTTTTCGTCCATTAAGGGGTATCCACATCGAAGGAGAACTCCGCGGACGGATGTCGTGACGTCAACAGCCCGGAAAACTCCGTCCCCGGCTCCGCCACGTGCACCTGCAGAGCTTTCGAGCTGATGGAACGAAGCCTCCGCCACGTGCCACGGAGGAGAACGGCGCCGCGAGGCATCAAAAAGGGATGACGGCATGTCTCACGTGATGCGCGCTCCGCGGAGGAAAAGGGCGGATTTCTCCTTCGTGTGGATACCCCATTAGCGTCTCTTCGTTTTGGTCGCCGTTGAGGGTGTGTCCCTCTCCCCAGCGCCATGTCGCCACCAGAAGCTTCCTACCTCCATGAATCAAGCAGTGCCAAAAAGCGCAACGTCGCTGCGCTCGACGCCTCTATGTGAATGTCATCACCGTTTAGACCGATCATGCTCACGGAACGCGCCGTTACCTTAAACTTTTGTTCTGTTAAACTGTATTTGGCTATCTTCGAAACTTCGCTTTGACCTAAGGTAGAAATAAGCATAGGTATGTTTCCGGTTCCCAACGTGGTCGTTCGACTTTCAGGAGCTGGTGGAAGGCGAGCACAAGGCGATACACTTCATCAAGCTGTCCGCGCCTTGGCCCGTCCTTGGTCCGCTACGCAGAGGAACTCTGTCTGCGGGCGCCACTTCAGGTGAGTTTCAAAGTACCGAACATCGGACACATTAATCGCAAAACGGCTTTTTAGCCACGCAGCACGATTTTGAAGCTGACTTTTGGCAATTTTCTCTATAGCCTCAGTTTATTTACTTATTTAACATACTATCCAGCTCTTTTAAGTAGGACTATGTATGTAAAATAGTGTCACCTTAACGGGGTAATGGCAAGGGAGATTGAAAAAAGGGTGTATGGTCATTTCACAAGGTTATCATAATATATTGACTCAAATTGTAGATTTTTGGAATTTCTAAGGTCAGTGACAGGTTAAAAAGTAGAAGCGCGGCCTGCAGCACGCTCCTTTTTCCTTCCGTAGATATTTGGCTAGACGTGCGCAGTAAATCTTATCAAAGGCTAAAGTCTCGCGATGGAGGCGGAACATCGACTGCGTTACTAACTTTTCGCCGACTTTAGAGCTCTAGTATTTAAATAAAAAGGTGAACAGACTGAACGAAAAATGTCCAGGAGGTATTGCCACAAAACAAACGCTGCGAGATACCTGATACATGTCTATATGAAGCATGTTGTTAATTAGGAAGTTTCCCAAATGTTTATTGGTTGTTATAGACAACCCTAGAAAGAACGTAAAATATCAAAGAACAATGAAAAAACACACAATTAAAAGGCTTCCAACCGGGCTAGCTTGCCCGCACGTTTCAGACCGACATAAGTCAGTATGACATGTTAAAGCTATCCCACTGAGGTGGGCAAACCTCAGAGGTATTCAAGGTGACAATAGGACAGTAGTTGGCGTGCAGTGCACCCGCAGAAAAAGGAGCGCATGTTTCTCTTCCCGGAAGAACAATATGTATGAAACAAAGTACGAGTATGCTACCAAGCGCTGGGAAGGCCTTCCAGCTTCAAGAACTTTCGAACGGCCATACAGATGGCAATACAAAACGTGCCACTCTAGGGTGCCTACATGTCTGTCTGTCTCAGGGTGAAGACATCCATTGTTGCACTGAATGTTCAGCGCGTGACGCTCTGCGCACTCGGTGCGTGACTTGGGCGTTAAAATGGCGCTCTGCATTAGCCCAGAGCCATTTATGCCCCCAGAGAGAGTTTGGCCTTCTTAAGGAGATTTTGACAGCCTGGCAACCAGAGTAGCGTAGTCTGACAACCGGGGATGACTACTTCCGTCCGCCATTCTGGGGCTCTGACTCATAGGAACTTAATGTGATTTCTCAGGAATAAAGAAGACAAAGAAGTAACGCCATTTTGTGTTATCGCGAGATACGCTGGTTCTAGCGGGCAACAAGCTCCGCCCATTGGCCCAAACTCTCTCGAGTATAAGCGGCTCCACATGACACAAAGCTACGCGCTCGAGGCTGATTGACACCGGATTGCGCGTACTTCAAAATGCATAAAAAACGATTGGGCGTCAAAAATGGCTGAGATGTCACCACTCAAGCAAAAGCGCGTGTGTATGAAGGCACTCTATGCCACTCTACACAACGTACTCAACGCGATGATGATATTGCTATGAACCCGATACGAAAGGGGGATCGGTTGCCGAGTGGGCTAGCACACACCAGCTCGGAGCACGTGTAGCGAAAGCTCGCGCTGCAGCACCAAGAGATCCTGAATTCAATCCCCACCGTCGCCCGTTTCGATTTGGATGAGCATCATCCCGGCGTGCGGTCGTGCATCACTACCGCGTGGTTCACGTTAAAGACCCCGGGATGGCAGTGCTGTAGTGCACTGGCTACACTTGTCATGTACAGCTGAGATACCAGATGCCCATTAAGGCTGACTAATGTCCGGTGGTATAAACATCCCTACAACCATAGCCTCCTCATACTGACAAAGCCTGGCAGATCATCACGTGATGCGCCCGCCGAAGGTGAAAAGGTAGAGCGGCAGACAAGATGCATGTAACGGGCGCCCCGCTGCGGCAAGACGCCGAAACACACTTGTCCCGAGCGATGGAATGTCCGCTCGTGCTTCTCGTGTTCCTCGGGCTACCGCTTCTTTTCTCGTCGGGTTTGAAAACCATGTTTCGGGTCCTCGCCGCTGCAAAAACTGTGCGCTGGATACCGGACTCCCCGAACCATGCTCTCTGCTATTGGCGACGTGAGGGACCGAAAGCGTCGCTGTGGTCGGCCGACCACAATTGGCCGAATGCTGACTATGACGTCAGCAAAGTATGTCTCATCGACGGAAATAAGAAGAATGTTAGAACGTCAATATTGACGGTGTGGGCAGTGTTGCTTTGAGATCGCTATGATTTCAGGCTTCCACCATGCCCATTACAAACACCATCGAACTTGTTGTTCATAAGGTAATGACGTCACGAAAGGTAACCAAATGAGGGCGCCACCGAAACATCTCGCCGCTAATACTCCGTTTCACTCACGGTGTAAGATAATACTGTTCAGGTCAGGACAGCGCGCTCCTCGCGCAGTGCAGATAAAGTTCGCTTTTCACTCTCTCTCTTTCTCTCTCTCACTATGAGTTTCAAGCGGCGCCGGCAGATGACTCGTCGACCCGTGGGCACGTGGGCACGGCAAAGACGGCTCGTGCCGCCTCATGCTCCACACGCGCAGAGCTCCAGCGAGGCTGTCACTCGTGCAGAAAGACCACGGTGTACCGGGCTGTCATGGCAACGAGATAATTTTTATCGCTCTCACACAGTTTCGCCGTTTGTCCGCCGGCGACACTGCAGCCGCGGGCACGGTGGCCGCGGAATAATGCAGCCTTTCGGATGCCCGTCGAACGAACGCTATCTGATTCCTCGCGCCGCGCGTTCAGCCCCGCCGTGTCCTCACCACACCGTGGTTTCACCTTATCTTGTACCGCAGCGAAGGCTAGAAGCGCGAGCTCATAGCGTTGGCAGCTGCCCTTGGTGCACGAGAGCATGTGCCGCCGAGATGTGCTTTAGAGCAAAGAGCTCGCGCTTGTAGCCTTTCCTGCGGTACAACACTAGCTGAAACAGAGTATAGGGTTTCAAGCGGCGCCGGCAGATGACTCGTCGACCCGTGGGCACGGCAAAGACGGCTCGTGCCGCCTCATGCTCCACACGCGGAGAGCTCCAGCGAGGTTGTTGCTCGTGCAGAAAGACCAAGGTGTACCGGGCTGTCATGGCAACGAGATAATTTTTTTGCTCTCACACAGTTTCGCCGTTTGGCCGCCGGCGACACTGTCAGCCGCGGGCACGGTGGCCGCGGAATAATGCAGCCTTTCGGATGCCCGTCGAACGAACACTATCTGATTCCTCGCGCCGCGCGTTCAGCCCCTCCGTGTCCTCACCGAAAGAGTGTATCTTACACCGTGGTTTCACCTTATCTTGTACCACGGCGAAGGCTAGAAGCGCGAGCTCATAGCGTTGGCAGCTGCCCTTGGTGCACGAGAGCATGTGCCGCCGAGATGTGCTTTAGACAACGAGGGCTTTAGAGCAAAGAGCTGGCGCTTGCTAGCCTCTCCTGCGGTACAACACTAGCTGAAACAGAGTATAGGGTTTCAAGCGGCGCCGGCAGATGACTCGTCGACCCGTGGGCACGGCAAAGACGGCTCGTGCCGCCTCATGCTCCACACGCGGAGAGCTCCAACGAGGTTGTTGCTCGTGCAGAAAGACCAAGGTGTACCGGGCTGTCATGGCAACGAGATAATTGTTTTTGCTCTCACACAGTATCGCCGTTTGGCCGCCGGCGACACTGTCAGCCGCGGGCACGGTGGCCGCGGAATGATGCAGCCTTTCGGATGCCCGTCGAACGAACGCTATCTGATTCCTCGCGCCGCGCGTTCAGCCCCGCCGTGTCCTCGCCGAAAGAGTGTATCTTACACCGTGGTTTCACCTTATGTTGTACCGCAGCGAAGGCTAGAAGCGCGAGCTCATAGCGTTGGCAGCTGCCCTTGGTGCACGAGAGGTTGTGCCGCCGAGATGTGCCCTAGAGCAAGGAGCTCGCGCTTGTAGCCTTTCCTGCGGTAAAACAGAAGGTGAGACAGAGTATACCAGATCCTCGCGCTCGAAATCTGCGACCGGGCACTCTATGTCTCCGTCATCGAACTGCCAGGCTTTGTGAGTACAGAGGGAGGCTATGGTACAGCATAATTATTGCTATTATTACGAAAGAAACCTACGTAAACAGTAGACGAAAAAAAGGTTCATCTATCAATTTTTCCAGACGCACGACTAAAAACCGCAAAAGCACAACTGGATATATCCGCCTAGATTGGTCACAAATAGCGCCCCTACCTCTACTTTGTTGCCTGAGTTGCTCTTAAGATAGCTAAATACTTCTATAACACCGCAATACACTTTCTGCTGCTTGAAAAGGCGATAATATATTCAGCTTTCTTTCCCAGAAATAAACCAGCCCGATTCAGTAAGCACCAACACGCAGTCGCCACATTTTTGTTTATTTTTTCTCGTATTTGAAAAATTGTTGTTAAGTATTCTAGTAATTCGGATTGAGCTCATGTGTTGTCCGAACTTGCACAAAATTTGAGATAAGGTTGTATCGATAAAGTGTGAATAAGCGTGTAGCGTCTTGGGTTGTTCCAGACTCGAACTCAAACATGGTCTGGAAAGTGGGGTAAAACACTAAATGTTTATTTATAAGATAGCTTTCAAGACGAGGAGCAGTCTTCTTAGTCTCGTGCCGTTCTGTTGTGAAGTCTCCCTGTGCAGTCTCTCTGACGATCTTGCGCAGCATTCTCTTATCGGGTTACCTCGCAATGTCATGAACTGGGGAAATCGCGAGGCCATACGGCAACCAGACGATAGGGCAGTATCCGTGGTGCGATGGTGAGCCATGAGGTTATTCTCCAATGTTATGCAAACTGGATATTGAGCGCAACTGATTCAAGCTTGCGGCAGTGTTCCACTGACGACGCGGCACTTGAATCGGGTATCGTAATCCAATGATCTCGGGAGCCGATCGAGTCGGGCTGAGAAATGTTTTCTCGGGAGCCACTGTATGCCGGTGCCTACGACACCACAGTACTCCCTCCCCAGAGAGTAGGCGAACGTTTTTAGAATGCTGTTATCCTAGCCTAGGCTTTCAAGTTTAATCGCGCCGCGTTTGAGCGAGTGAGGCGTAGGTGGCAGGTGTCGGAGGAAATGCGATGCCCAGTCGCTGTGGCAAATGCATGTGGCGGCCGGAGCGTGTCTGGATCTCCGGTTGCTGGACGTTCGGGGCGATGATGGTTTGGGGAGGACGACAAGAAGAGTTGATGCGAAAGAATTTGATGATGAGCGGCGATCACTTAGTTATCTTCGTGAGCGCCGACCGTGAGTCGCACCTGTCGGTGCTACAGAACCTTTTGTGGGCCTTTGTGAAAAGTTGGAGGTGTAGCCCGTGCATCACCTGTCTTAGTGTCTGTGGAGGACGTGCCTGGTTTTCCCGCGTGAGCCTGGAACGGCAGAAAGGTCACAGAGAGTCGCCCCCAGTAGCGTGCCCCTGACGATGCCCCGCGTCGAGTCGGCCGCGTGGTACTCGGTCAGGGCAGCAGGCGGTGGTGGGACGTGGCGGTGTGTGGCCGGCGGTGAGGACCTTGCAGTGATTTGACTTGCGGTGAGAATGCCGGTTGAACGTACTCACGTTGAGGTGTCCGCGGTGAGCTGAGTGCAGCGAGTGGCTTGCGGAAACTCTGTGCACAGAGTTCCGTAGCTGAGAAATTGGCACGTATTACGTTGCGTGCTGTGAGTCCCCTGCGCTAGCCGCGCGCGTGAGGTTAGCGTGAAAATTGCACCAATGAATTGTCCGCAGTATCGTGTCCACGTTGAGGCTCCGCCTGGTTGAGTCGACTGCATAGATATACTCGCGCTGAGTAGACAGCGTGACGATTGCGGTGAATGGCCGGCAATTAGTCGCTTGTGGTGGGTTGCTGCTTGCGGTGGGTCGTCCGCGTGGACGTGCTTATGTAGAACTGTACGCGGTGTGTTCGAGCTGTGGGTGCCTCGCGGCAAACTGCACGCAGAGGGTGTAGAGTTGAAGGTGCGGCCGCAAGAGTACGCAGGTAGCTTTCTTTCTTTGTCTTACGTGGCCGCTTGCATCGCGCGATAGATTCATGGACGTGGTCACAAGAAAGAAGATGGGACTCACCGGCGGTGATGGAAACGGAGGTGGTAGGCGCGATGATGGAGTCGCGGGTCGTGGTGCCGAAAGTTGGGGCGAAAATGATTGACGCGAACCGCTGAGAAGGTGGGGGCTGACGTGGCGTGAGCGGTGGCAGCGGCAGAGATCGTTGTGAAGCGCTTGGCAAGATTCGCGTTTGCGTCAAGCGGTCGCACCACTGCCTTGTCGTGGGCCATGAAGAACAGCACCTTTCTGGCCTGTCTAAGTCGGTCTAAGAGAAATCGCAGCCGACGCTTCATTTTTAAAGACGCAGGAGTAGTCAGCGCAGAAGAGGGAAAATCAAAACCCCGACTCCTGTCCTACACGGCATTAAGTAAAATGTATTTCAATGGGAGTCTACGAGAGGGTGGAGAGCAATGGAGCTTACCACGTCCGCTAACGTCTCATTGGGGTTGCACGTACACGACAAAGGTTGGACGAACTAAACATATGAGGCATGGAGATCTACCTGGGGGGAAATGTGTTCATCGTGAAGAACAGCGCGAAAAGACGATGACAGAAAGGGAGGACTACACATGACAAGCGTTCGCCCGTCTAGTCCTCCCTTTTGTCCTTGTTTCATTCGCACTGCCTTTTCAAAAGGAAATCATACCAACTTTCCAATTGTCCAGTCTACTAAGAAATTATGTTCCATCGGGCGCGGGTCAATGCGTTCCAACCCAAAATTAATAATAAATGTATCGAATTTTGTTTCAGAAAGGAACAAAATAGACTGCACTATATTATTACGGATGCAGTTTGAGTATAAATATGACTTCGATAAAGTAACTGCGGATGCGCTTCATACGAAAATATTAGGTCTTTTAATGCGGGTCGGCACTCGAAAAACGAAACTACTATGGGGACGGTTGCGCAACCTTTCGCAGTTATTATGTGAATGTGTAAATATATATTTAGACCAAACCGAAACAAAACAAAAGCTGAAGGGACGATAGAATGACCTTCGCAGCTATACATAGATGACTCACATTTCTGCATATGGTGTTGTGCCTAAGCGCTTAGCTCACCAAGTACACCAGCTGTACGAGTACCTTTTGACACTTGCAGGAGCCTGCAAGACAGTCGATTGTGTCCTCATCGCGATTAATTATTTCGGGCCCATTCGCAGGCGCATCCAAATCCGAGCGTGAACTGGTCGGCGGGCCTGTTGGGAACGCTTCGGATACCCAACATCATGGACGACGAGGTCCCGAACAAGCCTCTCGACTACTACACCTGCACCTTCAAAAAATCCAAGCTGGACAGGTGCGGTTTTCTCTTCATATTAATTAAGTTACGTAGTAATCCGTACTGCCATAGGCAGCACAAAAGTAATACATTATGCCTAAGTTGTTGCCTGAATAAAGTTTTCAAAATGATTCGAGAGAATTAATCGTCTTCCAATTTTCGCGAGTTTCAATAACCTTCTAGACTTTCTTTTAAAAATGATAACAATCTGTGTAGGAGGAAGTTGCGACTTCTGCGCTTGATAGATTAAACATATCACCACAATCTTTCTCGCTTGTGAATCCAATGAGTTATCATGTGAATGACATGATAACTCATTGGATTACTAACTGCACTTTACCTCGACCTCTGTTCTCCTGTTCTTTTTTTTTTATGGTTTCGTAATTTCCAGTGGCTTCAAAAGCAACAAACAGCCTTCACACCTTTTTTTTTTCTAGAAAAAATCGGTGTCCAAGTGGGCTAGCGCACACGTGCTCGGAGCACGTGGGGCGAAAGCCTGCGCTGCAGAACCCAGGATCCTGGGTTTTATCCCCACCCCTGCCCGTTTCCATCTGGATGAGCATCGTACCGCCGTGCGGTCATGTATCACTATTGCGTGATGCACGTTAAAGACCCCAGGATAGCGGTTGTACTGCACTGGCTAAATTTCTCATCTACTGCTGGGAAACTCGTCATCCGTTGAGGCAGACCAAGTTCTAGGCTGTATAATCATACACACAACCCAATAGACCATTTGCTGTCTTACCCAAGCATCAAGGAGAATGCAGGGATTGGTGTTCCACGCGCCACACGCGCACGCCTTTCCTGTATAAAAGATTCGAAGTAAATAACCAAACGAAAGCATTGACGAACGCGCGTGCAAGATACCATTTGTTTTAGGTATTTGCTTTAGAAAATTTATTACTGCTGAGGCCAGCACGTGCGGCGCGTGGAACACCAATCCCTGCATTCTCCTTGATGCTTGGGTAAGACAGCAAATGGGTAGCCGAGTGGGCTAGCGCGCACCAGCTCGGAGCACGTGGAGCGAAAGCTCGCGCTGCAGAATCTAAAGATCCTGGATTCAATCCCCACCTAGTGCCACTAAATAAGCTACGCTTCAGAGTAACGACACTTGTTCATATTGTGGCTTAAAATCATGGTTGCTAGTTATCTGAAGATTTATCTGAAACCACAGGAAACGCTTTTCCGTCCTCCACAAATGTTCAAACAGTTCGCGACAGAGCAAAGCAATATTACAAGCTTCCTAACACCGAATCTAAAACTGAGGAAGTCCCATTTTTGGATCATGACGATCGGCAGTTGCGTCTACTCTGCACAAGCACCAAAATGTCGGCGCCCATAACAATTTTCGGGAACAGAGTGCCGATACTCTAAGCGAAGATCATTTAGTGGCTCTATCCATCCCTTCCCGTTTAGATCTGAATGAGCATCGTACCAATGTGTAGTCGTGTATCACTACTGCGTGGTGAACGTTAAAGACCCCAGGCTAGCGGTTCTACTGCACTGGCTAAATGTATCATCTACAGCTGGGAGACACGTCGCCCGTTGAGGCAGACCACGTTCTAGGCTGTATAAACATACAGGCACCCCAATCTTCTTTTTTTTTTTTCTACTGACCGCCATATAAAAGTGAATTCAGCGGCTGAACACCTGCTATTACAGGGCTTCCTACGCATGCATTTTCTTACATATTTCTTGTTGTTATTATCAGGTATTGTCCGACTCAATTCTCTTGAGCGATTGCTGTTTTAAAATAGCTCCATCATCTACTTTTATAAATGTTTCTATTGCGTTGGATGCATTATGAAGAATAGAAAGATTCGTTCTCGTTATGTTCTCCGGAATAAAGCTCTCTAGAAAAGTAATAAATGAGAGAGAAAATTACATTTAGATCAGCGTCCAATTTTATGTCATCAACGAATGATATCAAAGCATATTCGTAAACGTCCAAACAATCAACTTTCGTAAATAGGTAATCGTTGCTTTTCTTCGGTATTCAATTGCATGGCACGAATAGGACACCTGTGGTGTGCATGATATTGTTAGTAAAAGAAAGAAGTCGTTCAATTATTTAAAAATCTGATAAAATAATGACAGACTCTTTAGAGGGGTGCTTCGCATTTTCGTTTCATACCCTTAAATTATAGTATATTCCTATTCACATTCAGGTAGTTCAGTATTTTAGCTATGAGCCTTAGGCAAGAACAAGGATCTGGACTGTGGAAAAAAGGCAGAATACACTACTCACATATAAAAAAAATTAAAGCAGTGTATAGTTTGTGATCACAAGAGAATCTGTCAGGTCACTATCACACTGTTGAAAAAAGTGAAAGCCGTTTACAACTCCCTGTAACGCCGAATTAGAGCGCAGCTCTTGAGGAGGAGGAGGGAAGGGTACTGGGGGGTGGGTCAAGGGACCTCGGGGGGGGGGGGGGGGGGCTCACGTGACCTTGGGGGGTCACGTGCCTTGGGGGTCACGTGACCTGGGGGAGTCACGTGACCTCGAGGGGGTCACGTGACTTGGGTGTCACGTGACGATGCCGATGACGGATGACGTCATCAGTGATAATGACGATGGGGATGCCGATGACGTCATCAGTGACGTCACGCGTCCAATAATGCACCGCGCGGTTACGCCGACGCCGACGCCGACGGTGAAGCCGACGCCGCTCAAGCCGGAAACAAGCGCCTAAGAGCTGCGCTCTAAAAAAGAAATCTGTCGAGCTTTCAAATGAGGCTGTTAGACCAAAACGACAGCTTAAACATTAAGTGTTTTCAATTACAAAGTAGGAAACGCTTTGCTTTCCCGAACGTACATGAGGATGGCGCAAATATTGTGCCTTCATACTCACTTTTGTACTCTGTTCAGCAATAAGATGACAGGGTGGTGGAAGGTAAGTGCCAGCAGCAGCAATCAATAGCTTGCCCTTTATCACCTGATACCGGCCACTTCGCGAGAATATGCACAAGCAGCGAGATCACATTCGCGTGGTACAAGACTGCTGTTTACTGGTCCAACGAGCACGTAGATTCCGCGGTCCTGTCAGCTTAGCTGTGAACTCACTATGCTTCGGCATCTCCTTGCCGAGCAGCATAGAAGAAGGGAAGTCCTTTATTATGCGCAGGTTCCTGGGCAGCGACAACCAGGACGAGTACTTCACGACCACGCAGAGGTTGTGTATTGTGTACGAGATCCTTCAGACAGCGCAGTACGGCAAGCGCCGCAAGGCTCAGATCGGCATCGACAGACTCATCGAGGAGGAGGTCTACACAGCCGCGTTTCCCCTCCACGAGGTACATCCCAATCAACGTTAGCTAGTTAAATCAGCCGGCTGTCTTAATCTAGTAGGCATGGAGTTATTTCAAAGAGCTGCTTGGTGAAAACACAATAAAGTACTGTCGCTCCTTCATATTGCATTTGACAAAATATCTAAACGAGGTGATATATTGTTTTAGAACGGCGAGTTGGGCTAGTTGGTTGTATATGCTTGTAGTGAGGCGCCAAAACAACGAGGACACGAGGAGAGAAGCAGACCTCGCCCTGTCTGCTTCTCTCCTCGTGTCCTCGTTGTTATTGTTGTTGTTTTTTTTTTGCAATACCAAGTTCAGATATTAGCTACACTGTGTAAAATGAGAGACGCGTCAATCAACTGGTTAAAAACATCGAAGGGAGATGTCAATTGAGTTCATGCAGACGAGCGTATCGAAGAGAGATGTCAATTGAGTTCATGCAGACCAGCGTCAATAGAAGTTGTTTAACTTGCAATGTCTTTGGTCTGCTGCGACATAAAAGCTACAGGGGAGACTCTGCCAGGGGTGAACAACATCCCGCTCAATGCCCTTTCAGCGAAAGGGCGTTAAAAACAAAGCAGAGCTTTGTTGACGTGACCGCCAGTCATTAGAAAGAGCACTGATTAGTGGTGTTTTCATTCCGTGACATCAGAACAATGGTGCGTTCCTATAGAGTTGCACAGTGAGGCTTTTTCGATCTGTGTATTTGGTATCTGCTAGCTGTGGTTCTTACATTGTAACAAATTATAGCAACGTTAGTTTAAGTACTGTGACCTCTAGATTTGTTCTAGCGTAACATATATATTACACTTATTGGTGATTCTTCGCTGTCAGCTGTACTTCGCGGGATACCGTCAGCACAAACGCGCTATCTCCGATAGTGAACTTACGACTAAACGGTTGTTATTAAAACTAGTGGCGTGGAGAAATGCGCTCATCCTGCACGCACCAGCCTTGGCCGTCGAATATTTGTGTTCCTCAGAACCTTGTTTGTAGTAAAAGGCCCAAAATTCTGGCATCGTCGTGTTCGTGGTAATTGTGTCCCGCAGTGTAAATGGAATTGCGCGCTCATTTTCAAGCTGACGGCTTTACATCCTCATTTTAAATTCAAATTTTAGAAGTTTCCAGCGAGAAAAGCGAGTCTGGCACAAACAAAATAGTTTTCTTCTGTCGAAATCGTGATTCCCAAATTTTGGCAAAGGTCTGTATTCGTGCCTTATCTAGATTGGAGAAAGAGAGAGAGAGAGATAGAGAGAGTACCTGCCTGCCTTAGTAACTCACGGTTTAGGAAACGTAGGACGAGCTAGGCTTATACTCAGTTTTTTTTCTTTGTGATCTAACATTGGGCGTTCTTATTGGCTCCTGCCGCAAGCACATTAGCTGCCGGACGATAATAAGATGCACTGGAGTCGCCACGCCTTGCGGTTCTTAATCTGTCAGCGACTATAGAAGAAACACAAACTGAATCGTGGCTGCAGCTGTTTCATTGTTACGGGGTGAGTGAAGTCGACTGCGAAATCAGTATATACGACGAAAAGACATCACTTCCGACGTAAGTCCTTGTCAAATATTTAAAGGGGTACCTCCGGTGTTTTCTTCATGGTCCACACCTGATTTGTTTTAAAATTGCCTAAATAAATACACAAACACAGATTGCTGAAATAACAACCTAAACATTAGTCCAAAATATTTTTTTTTTCGTTAAGTTATCGAATTTACAATGTTAATTCTTATCATGTGTTTTTTTTTTTTTCGAACTGAAAGTTTTTTTGGGGGAAAACAACCAAAATGTGACGCCAGCGGCAGGCAGGGGAACACTCTTTGAACTGTAGGATTTCTTCCCAGATGACTACAAGTAGTTTCGTGGTGCCAAATGAATCCTTTAAAAGCTGGCTCCTGCATCCCCGCTTGCAGCACGAAACAAATGCTCGGCATAGTTCCTTTTTGAGACTGACTGTTCGAATATCCAGGCTGCCTTCAACTTATGTCACGCACTGAAAAGCGCGCAAATATTTGAATGTTGGTTTTGGCGTCATATCACTCTAAAACAAGCCAATGCGTCTATTTTCCCGCACAACACTTGAGGGCTAATCACCGCAACTTTCAGAGGCAGCTCAGCGAAAGACGATGCCGAAACATATTTTTAGACCAAAAAACATAGCCTGAGTTGTGACATTAAGCAATGCAAGCATGACGCTTTGCATTGCTTAATGTCACAACTCGGACTGCGTTTTTTTGGTTTAAACATCTGTTTCGGCATCGTCATTCACTGAGCTGCCTCCGTAAGTTGCGGTGATTGGCCCCCGAGTGTTGTGCGGGAAAGTAGACGCACGGGCTATTTTACAGTGAAATAATGGTTTGCCGATTTCACAATAACTGTTCAATTTTGCGCTACTAAATAGTTACTCGACAAGCAAAAGGCTAGGGACTCGGAAAATATAGTTAGTTGGGGTAGCTAAAAAAAGTCACCCGGAGTACCCCTTTAAGCGTGTCTTGATCATATCTTATAAACTCAAAGACGCACGCAATGTGTCCCGAATGAGCTGGGCACATGTTGTGTGTACACTCTAAGAAATGCCTGCGCGTCTACTTACCCGTAAAGCACTCGAAGAGCCAATCTCTGCTATCTACGAAATCAGCTCAGCGAATGATGAGGCGGAACGTCCGTTTAGACCTCAAAATAAAGTTTGCGTTGTGGCATTACGCAATGCAAAGCGTCATGCTTGCATTGCGCAATGCCACAGCGCGAACTTAATTTTGAGGTCTAAACAGACGTTCCACCTCATCATTCGCTTAGATGATTTCGTAGATCACAGAGATTGGAACTGTGAGTGTTTAGCGCGTAAGTAGACGCGCAGGCATTTCTTAGAGTGTATGTGTGACGTCACTTGACTCTGTGAGATCACGGTGTCATGTCGCATGACACACTTAAACGTAACGTCAAATCACGCCCTGTCGCAGAGGCACGTGACGTCACGATGTCACGTGAAATATTTGCCGGACAAGCGTAACCCTGTCGCATTTCTCGTGAGTCCCAGCCCTACCCTTATGACACACTCGCGTAAAAACAAAACAAAAGAAGAACAAGGTTGCTTAGACAAGCCATCGATTAAATTCTGCACCAGGGCGACTACAGGAAGCCGCCCAACCCTGTGCTGCCACACTGCTTGAACCGGAGGCAGGTCCTCTACGAATACTGGGCGCGCTGGTCTTGCTGGTACAAGTACCAGCCCCTGGACCACATACGGGAGTACTTCGGGGAGAAGATAGGCATCTACTTCGCCTGGCTCGGTGAGTTCCACCCGCGTCTCTCTCCGGTGCGGTCTCACTCCCTGCTTTCGAGCAAGCGCGCGCACTAGCCCACACGAGGGGGGGGGGACGGGGGGCACCGGGCATGCGCAGGAACCAGTTCCTCGCCATGGTTGGACGCAGGTGGCGCAGTTTCTGCGACACCATCTTATGCAAGCGATACCTAAGGCTGGTTCACACATTTGCGTTGGCGTTCGCATCCAAATGAAACCACCATAACGATCAAGTCACCGGGACAAGTGTTCGCATGGCAAACAATGCAAGGGGTAGCTTCGCGAAGCAATCCATGAGTCACGGTGGTTGCTGTGTTTTGGTCGTTACGGTCGTTTCGGTCGCATGCCAGTGCAACCATTTTCAATGTGTGAACCGGCCGTGACCGTGTCAGTGGACTGGAAACGCCCATGCGCAGATTCTTTTTGATAAACGAGAGCTATGGCGCACGTTCAGAATCTTATCCGGAGCAGCGATGACAAAATGCAGACGTCAAGTATTAAAATAATTAATATAATCAGCCGTTTTTCTTGTTGAGTACGTAATCCGTGCTACTAAACAAACCATAAAGGGCCTCAATGCCGAAAGTGAAACTTATCAATAATCGGGGCCGACATCCCCTGCTTTAAAAAATTAATATTAAATGGTGCGATTCAAGTTGACGCCGTATCAGCAGTCGAAACTAAGCGCGTGAGTCGAGAAACACTCTTAATGTGCTGCGAAGTGAACAGTAGAAGGTTAAGAGACATCGCGCCACAAGAAGACCCGATGTCACCGTCTTCCTCTCGGCCGCCATTTAACCAAAGCACTGAATCGGTTCGCTCCTGATTTTGTTACGCTGGAGTAAGCAATATACCTAAACTTTAGATAGCATCGAGTGGAACTTGCTATAATTCCAGATGTTGCGTTCAAAAAGTGAAAACGCTAAAGCCCGGGAGCATTATTTGTTATTTGCTTGATTTAAATAAAAACTTCGTCTCGTAACTGATATTTGTCAAACCCAGAGGCATATTTCCTATCTTTGAGCTCCCCTTATATGCCCGAGTGTTTTTCTTCGTAGCACTAGAGAGTTAGGTCAACGCCTATGACGTCTTACTTCCACAAAACAATAAATAGCAATGCACATACCGAAATACCTAGCATATAGTGGCCCCTGATAAGAAAATCAGAGCGGAAACGGCTAGCTTCGAATCACAACGAACGTTGTGGGAACCACGTATTCCCCGTCTCCCTATGAACGCTTAGCACATGGAGGGCGTGGGGATCGCGATGGCGGCGGCTTCCCGGATACGAGGCGAAGCCGCATTCCTTGAAGGGGATGAGGACGATTCGTCACATGCGCACTCGTCACAGGACGATTGGTCACAGGACGATTCGTCACATAGGAACATTCGTCACAGGATGACTCGTCATGCGGGCAACTGGTCACATCGATCGGGCAGGGGACGATAGTAAAATGTAAATTTCCACAAATGCCCACATTCCGTGATGAGGAGTTTCACGACTTCCCACTGTGACATAAACCAATGGTTAGAAAAGCAAATCTTACAATACTCAACATAGGAAAGTTTTTGGCACTCAACCGCTTTTCTTTTCATGATATGATGAGTCTTCAGCAGGTTCATCTCACTTGGGCCCCCCATGCCTTTACTGGCTTGAACAAGCAATTATCCGACTGGCAGCCAAATCAGTTGTTACTTCTGCCTTGCATATACCTCTTCTGTGACAAATCCAATAACAAGTATCATTATTTTTTCTGCTGCATGTGTACGAGAACCCCTCGTGAAACAGCAGAGCTCCACCTCTCTCTATTGCGATCACCTCCATCCTTTCGAATGCAGTCCGAGTTAAAAAGATAGTCGCTCTTTAATGGCCTCCGCATTCACCGTTGGGGACGGAACCAGAAGCTAAAACGTTTGCTACAAATTCTTCGCTCTTGAGAAGCGAAAGACATGCTAAGGTAAGAGGTGACCCACTTTGTCCGGCCGAACCAACATTCATTGTTCGGGACCGAACCAGACGCTAAAACGTTTGTTACAAATTCTTCGTCATTGAGAAGCGAAAGACATGCTAAGTTAAGATGATAATGCAATTATTGCAAAGGTGCAAGCGAGCTGGAAAAGAATGACGATAATAATCCCCTTCTCCAGGGGTTATTACCATCTAAGATAAGAGGTGACCCACTTTGTAAACCGAACCAAATAGAACAATATATTTTCTTGGGGACGAACTATTGTGGGACCAGTTGCCCGCGTGACGAGTCATCCTATGACGAATGTTCCTCTGTGACCAATCGTCCTGTGACCAATCGTCCTGTGACGAGTGCGCATGTGACGAATGGACCGTATCCCCCTTGAAGAGGGCTGTGTCTCCCCCGCCCTTTTGGGTGTATCTGCTACTGGCATCCACTACGCGACCCATCTGTGGCTAAGCCAAACCACTTACCCCGGGCGCGTCCATTTCCCGCAGGCTATATAAGCCGGCCCCGAAACCCCGGAGAGGGGGGGGGGGCGAAGCCGGAGACTTTTTATATAGGGGGAGGCTCTGGTCCTCGGATCCTCTTTCTTTTTGCAACTTCCGCCTTCCCGCGAATTCGCCTGGTACGGTAGCGTAGGCACTTCCAGGTTAATATGTCTGATACGACAGCGCCAACCTTTTTCTTATTTTATTCCTTTGCCCGACGGGCAAAACGTGACGGCGTATTCGTCAATAAAACACGTCATTTCACGAACATATACACATCCTGTGTTTGTACGTGGTATTCCCATCAAAGGAGAAACCCCCAACACTTTCGGCGTTAAAATCGGTTCAATAAAGGTTGCACACTTGATCTCTGCGCTACATTTGTCTAACATAAACATGACAGGTTTATCATACAAACAGCATCCCGCATAAACTGCGGAAATGTGTACTTCATGCTCCAGCATATGCCTAAGGGGATATCGCTGACAATCATGGCAGTTTTACAGCCTCACATAGGCTTACAGATTTCGGTATCTTTATTTGTGTCCCGCCGCTTATTCTGAGCGGACGACACCTAAAGGGGGCGTGCCGATCCACCTTGGAAACTACATTAACGACATCGTCCGCGCTACGCAGCGTCTTGGACGCGTCTGCGCTTTTTAGCGGCCGCGTTTCTCGGTCCGGAGTTAAAGGTTCGTCACCTTGACATTCGAAAGCGTATAGATGTCCGACATTGCTCGCTATGTGCTCCCACGTCATTCGACCTGCAGGAGTTGCACAAAGGTTGAAATCAATCATGTGCCCGCAATTGTAAGCGGCGACAACTGCGACGCACCACCGTTTTTTTTTTTTTTATCTGTGGAACATGCCTTTTTACGAAGCTTTTGTGTATTTGACGGTTCGGAAATCACTACGGAAAGACGTCGAACATTGCCACTACACTAAGATATAAGATATAGGTGAGAAGTATTTTTTTTATTCCGGCCTCTTATTATCGCGTAGCTCTTGGATCGCTGGCGTGGATCGAGTATAATCGTATACAAGATGGAGATGATTGCTGCTCTTTTTCATCGGCGCATGTTCTCAATTTCCAAATATCGTGTAAAAAAAAAAGTTAGCACCGTTTGTGGTTTTGAACGTTTTGTATAGCGCTGTCCTCAGGCGAGCTGACATATGATTAGAAACTAAGGTCGGCTGCTACACGTGATGTCTACGTGAAATGTTTCTGCTAGGAGCCGCACCGTGAAGCTACTGTCTTGTTGAACGTTTCAAATATACCTTTATTAGGCTTCAAAGTGCTATAGTCGCTCATAGCCCAAATAAACGTGGTGCGTGGCGAGTTCCAAGCATGGCATTATCACTCAGGCAGTCAGAGCGCGGCATTAGCCAATAAGAGTGCCGAAGGACCAATCCGGAAGTGGGAAGCGTGAACACAACGGGCCCGCCCTACGCTTCTCGAGCTGTTCGTCACTCTGCGGAGCGACAGCTTGTCCGCTTCTTGGCAGGGGTTGCAATGACGTCAGGACGAGGCCGGGCTCTGATTGTCTCCGATTGGAAGGATGGTGAGTATGCCTCAAGGCAGCTATAGCATTGAGGTCTACCCACTGCCCTTCAAATCTGAGCGAATCAGAGCTCAGCGCGTTCTGATGTCACTGCAACCCCTGCACAAGAAGCAGTCTAACTTGCTATCCGCATAGTCGAGGCATTTACTGTACTAGTAAACATCTATGTTGGTATTTCCCCTCACTAATAAATCTGTTACATCCAACAGTTTATACCGATAAGGATGCAACGGGTCAGCAGTGTACGAAAACCTTTCCTCCCGATTACTCTCTTTTGTATCGCAGGGTTCTACACGGGGTGGTTACTGCCCGCCGCCGTCGTTGGATTCCTGGTGTTTCTCTACGGCATATTTACGATCGGCGAGGACGGACCCACGTAAGCCTTGCGCCTCCATCACCGAACCTATGTAGATATCAAATGAGGGAGAGGAGGAGATAAGAGGGCGTGGTGACGTCAGAGCACCGAGCTCTGATTGGATGAATTGTGGACAGACACAAAGGCCAGCTTCGTTTGTCTCCATCCACCGTCTTCCTCCAATCGGAGCAAACAAGAGCGTCGTCTGCTCCTCGCGCTGGATCTGGCGTTCGGGTGCTGCTGACCCAGCGCAAGCGGCAGACGACGCTCTTCTTTGCTCTGATCGGAGGAAGACAGGGGGTAAAGACAAAGGAAGCTAGCCTGTGCGTCAGTCCCCAATCCTTCCAATCAGAGCTCCGGTGCTCTAACATTGCCGCTGGGCGCAGTCCTTATGCGGAAATGTTACGTTTAAAAACTGCGCTATGCCGGGCACGGTCAGGAATAGGCAGTATTTCAAATACAAGTATTTGAAATTTACGTATTTGAAATACACTGAGTATTTTGTATTGCGTATTTAATTGCATGTAAGGAAAGTGCTTTTCAACTGTATTCAAACACGTAAAATTTAGTATTTCAAATATCTGTATTTGAAATTCCGTTCTTTGCAGCCAATTGCAATTTTGGTCACTCTTCGGGATGAGAGTCATATGAAAAAAGCATGAAACTAGTAGCACGGATTGAGCTCAGTGAACAGAAAAAAAGAAAGAAAGAGAAAAACAACAAATGAACGGGATGGATATAGTTATTGGCTTTTTGGTTGAGTGATCTCATTTTCTTAAAGACGTCGCATTAAGGACATATTGTTTAAAAATGCTATGTTGCCTCAACTATGACTTTGAAAATAAACTCGCACTAAATACACTGCTATTCCTGATGTTGTACGCGCCTTTCTTGTGACAAGCAAATTTTGCTTTGGGACTGGCAACGTTTTTTAGTATGTTCATGGCACGTGTAGACTGCACACTTATTTGAATACCTTAGTTTTTTCTTTATTTATCCGGGGTTAAATTTGAGGCTAAGATCAGACTATGGGGACAAAATGTATTCGCAGACGTATTTAAAGATGATCACATTCTCTCGTTATCTTTCGTCAGTTTTAAAAAGTGTACTTGAATTTGTAATTAAATACACTTTTTCGAAGTATTTTGTATTTGTATTTCGATATATAAACTATTATGCCCACCCCCACCCCCAGTGAACGCGCCAAATGCCAAGAATGTCTGCGAAAACGTGCTAAGTTGTCAATTCCAAAAATATTATTATTTACAAACGATTTTTAGAAACCGTCCTATATGGCTTCAATAATTATTATAAAACAAAGTTCCTTTCACTTTTTTTTCCGGCATCAGAAGTTGAATTGTAAACTCTATAATAAACCCGAGACTACGAAAAATAAAAAAAAGGACAACCACTTACAAAGCTGTTTTTTGATATGAGTTTTTATATTCTAATCTCGGATTTGTTATAAAGTTAGGTCACCTGCTTTTTGGTGTTTTTTTTTGTATATGGCTATTTGTTTCGGCCAAATATTAACCGTGCTCCCGATCTATTTCCGTCCGAACATTTAGAACATCAAACCATTCGGGTAGCTGACGCAGGTAGTATCGACCCGCCGATGGCGTTAGCGTCACTGTCGGTTGTTTCTGTTCCGTCGTGCGTGCTCTCGACGCCGCAAGTGTTAGCGTTATGGGTACGAGTCGCGCCTTCAAAAGAAAAACATAGCTCTCCAAGACGTTTATTTATTGTGTTAGCGGCAAACAAACGGAATTTTTTTGTGGTCTAAGCAAGCGTGCGGCGCGTCCTCGAGACGTCGCATTGCGGAGGTGGTGGCACATATTGATGCCAGTAGGATACTGAATCCCCAGCAGGCGTAACACATAAACACAATTGTGTGGGTCGTGCTCATATATCACTTGACGCGCATAGGTCTTGCATGTTATCTTTTAGATCTTTACTTTAGTGTAAGATGGAGTGTTTTAGAAGATATCCGGAAAGGTAACAGCTCGTCCCCCAGTGGCTATATTTATGAAGGCATGGTTGTATTTTTATAGGTTTCTACCCAACTAAACACATGCCTTTGGCACAAATTTGTTTAGTGATTTATTGTTGTTTATTTACTCCTGTTATGGGTTATTTTCATTTTTTTACGGAGTCTTTAAAGGATAAATAGTCCAAATATGCGAATGGACCTTTTCCGAGAAGCGTTCTGCGCACGCGCGAGCGCCCGATGCCAAGCGGCGGAAGTCTGCACGAAAAATCGAGGAAATTCGGAAGGAGGCTGTGGATCAGCGAGTAGAAAACGTAATTGCAGCATACATATAATTGTGTTACGCAAAAAAAGAAAGCGGACGGAAAGAATAACACGACGTTTAAGTGGACGCCACGGATGCCCCACTTGGACGGCGCGTTGTGCACGCCCCGCTGCTCAGAGAACGAAGAAACTGGAAGCGTAGCTCCCATTATCGATTGGTAGCACAGGTAGGTCCCTTCCTCGATTTTTAGTTCGTGCAGCCACCGCCTGGTGCCGTCTGTATGTGAAAAAGGTCCAT
>JAZHYW010014197.1:0-18617 GCA_037355805.1 Ixodes ricinus
GATTGAAAAAAAAGTTCCACAGAGAACCGGAAGCGTTCTGTGCGTGCGTCGTTTCGCGTATCGCGGGACTCGGGGGTCCGACGGCGATGGCAGCGGACGACGGGCGCGGGACCTCTACTTCAGAACTGTCGTTCGCGGTACCGTCGAATTCTGTCTGCCTTTAAAAGAGAAATTTGGGACTGATCAAAAGAATTGGTATTCATCCCGTACGACACGCCCGACCACCAAGCCGATTTGCACGAAGACGTCGCCGAGCCGTCGCTCCCTTCTCGTGGCTGAAGACATCGCTCGCGCAAACTTCAAGCACGACGTGTCTACTTCGAGTTGAATATGCAAGCGTACGATTTCTTTACTAGGTGCGAATGTCGCCAATGCGTGGTGCTTCCCGACTTCGACCCGGGAGTGCTTTTGCTGGAGGAAAATTGGCAGCAAACTTTCAAACTTAGTTTTCCGGCTGAAGTATAGGAAAGAGGGAAGAGATCCCCCTATCACGTGATCCCCTAGTATTTCAGAGGGAACGACGTCCGCTTCACACGCGGCAGGACCGGGATCGATTCCCGGTGATGGCACTTTTTTATTTTTTATATTTTTCAAACATTTTTCGATGTTTACATTTCTTTCTTTTTTACAATTATCACTGAAAAAACAAACAAAACTTAACAAACAAATGTTGTGGACGAAACGTCGCTGAATTAAATGGGGATGGGATTTCTTTTGACACCTACGAACTCAATGAAATCGCTTTCCACAAAATGCAAGGAGCATATAAATCAGGCAGCGTCCGCTTTCCGAGGTGCGCGTAAATGTTCTACACGAATTGCAGCCAGCCATTGGTCCAGATCCCGTTGATCTGTCGGAAACTCTGTCGCACAATGCCACTTTTTTTTTCGGACGCAGGACACGTGAGCCAGCTCTTCACGCAACATCTTGGGTGTATTCTTTTCGGAGCCGATCATGAAAATTAACTACGGGCACTCACTACTCATCTCCAACTCCTCAATGTACAAAACAACTCATCTTGGAGTACAGAACAGCGAGCGGAACAAACATAACTGCAAAAGAATCGCAAACAGTTCCCGCTAACACCGCATGTCGCCTGCTACGCAAAATAAAAAAAAATAAAAAAATAAAGCGCACGGTCGGGTGTAGCCACGTGACTTCCGCCACTCTCCTCTCCACTCCTCCGACCTCCGCGCGCGAGTTTCGGTTTCGGTTTCGAGCAGTTGCGTCTTTTGGCTTTATTAAAAAAATACGCTACTCTGTTGCAAAATATTAATTGGGTAGTCCTCCGACACCATAATGAAGCGCCTGGCAAAAAATGAAAACAAATTTTTGGGGGTGTCAGTGTCCCTCTAAGATAGGCGCAAATTATGTGCCGGCTGCATCCGGTCACAGCTTCAGACGAAGCCTGTTAAAAGTAAACAAATCACTATGCCTCGTTGAGCCAGTGCCTTATGGCCAACATTGTAGACAGAATTTATTAATTTTTTTTTTAATTGGGGGGGGGGGGGGGGGTTGACGTGGTTGGGACTTTTATAACATGAAGAGCAGGGGATGGGCAAACGAGGACCAAACACTCAAAATTCTTTCTTCTTTTAGTAGTGCGGCACCACAGTCCTTAGGTATGGGCCAACGGCCTTTCTGTAGTGCCGCAACCCTCCAGAGTTGAATAAAGATTCTTCTTCTTCTTCACCTTCTCCTCCTTCATTACTATTATTATTATTATTATTATTATTATTATTATTATTATTATTATTATTATTATTATTACCTCAACCTTTTGGGGCAAAGTGAGCACTTGCTTTCTTTTCTCTTTTTTTCTGGCGCTCTCTCTCACGCTTTTTCTACGGGGAAGCCCAGAGCGGCCTCGTTTCACGAAGCAGAGCGCAGCTGTGTCTGAAGACGTTATGTTTTATTACCACCGGGAGTAACACGGAGGCACTCGTGGAAGAGGTTGGTTCGGCTGCCACCAGTTGCGGTACGAGACATTGGTTTTAGGGGAGAGGGGGTGCAACCTAGACCAAAAAGACCTCAAAGCGACGGCTAACATTCTCATCTAAAACAGAACCTTAAAATACTCTGTGAGGTGTGGCTGATGTACAGGGTGTCACAAAAGAAAATTTACGCGGCCTTTTTTACCGTAAAAATAAACTAGGCATCGCCGAACGCTCATCCTGCGTCCAAAGGTAGAGCTAGAGGTCACAACCAGATGCCAAAGTTTCCAGCCCTATCCGATAACTTAATCAAAAGTTATAAGTGATTTTCTGTTTTCGGTTTCTGGTGCCATAGAGCCCCATGTATTCGAAAACTCCGTCGGCCGCCGCCATTTTCCCATTGAAATTTTTAGAAAATCACTTATAACTTTTGATGAGGTTATCGGATCGGGCTGAAACTTTGGCATCTGGTTGTGACCTCTAGCGCTACCTTTGGGCGGAGAATGAGCGTTCGGCGATGCCTAGTTTATTTTTGCGGTAAAAAAGACCGTGTAAATTTTCTTTTGCGACACCCTGTACATCGTCAAAGTCAACTGTCCGCTTCCAGTGAACAAGAAAGCTCTAGCATTCTTAAAACAAATGTAAAAATAAAAAAAACGAGCAAAGAAGTTTTTCTGGGGGGAGGTGGACCGACCCCGCCTCCTCCCCTCCCCCCCCCCCCACCCCCCTTTCAGGACCGCCAGTTATGATTAGGTGCCAGCCATACAACACCCATTCTGTGTAAAAAGACCCGTAATCTCCCGCTTCTGGAAAAACTATTGTCATGAGCTTCATCTGCACGGACGCAACAGAAGGCAGAGCACGCGACATGCAGCACCTCCGTAACCTGCGACGCGGATGGCCATACCCGGGTTGTACCAGTGTTTGCCCTTGTTCCCGACGGAAACACTTTGCAATCGTTGTCGTTGTGGCTTTATTCCAGGCATGTGCTATACTCCATTCACATTTCACCTGATAGGGCAGCGACGGCAAAAACTGGAAACTAGCTTGCACGATCCTACCTTCGAAATATGCTTTTCTAGCACAAGCACACATTCCTCGAAAGCTTTGTTCAAAGCCAGTAGCGTCAATTTCACATAGAACCACTAGGTTTTAATGCAGATTGTGTTATGTGGATGGCTCCTAGCAGTTTTCTGGGACACGGGTTCCTGTAACTCACGAGCACCACACAAAACTTCGCAAGTATACAATTTATGACCAAACTGCATTTTGTGTTCGATCTGAGGCAAAATCACCGGAACACGAATTCATTTTTGTCAAGAACATTAGGGAATGGAATGCTTTGCATTCTGAGAATGTTTGTCCCACAAATGCGGATATGTTAATTGCTTCTCTGCACGCTGCAATATTGTCTGATGAGTGCTGCAGATGCGCAATAAATAAAAATATTTATATGCTTTTATACGCCTGACTTGCTTGATCCTATGGGTAAAGTCGGCATGCACAAAATGTTTTGGTTTTGCTCCATCTGCCCGGAATCTGTGGTATCCTGCTTCTTGCATTGGCAACACTTACTCATACGTTCAGAACCAGTCTTCTTCACAGGTGTCATGACATTATATTGAGCTTCGCTTGTCTTTCATAGGTCTTTTGAATCTTTCTGTGATGCCAAATCACCTGATATGGTCATAAGATAGAGTCACATAATCATCTATATACGTGCCCCCTCCCCACGGCTCTTTTGAATCTTTTCCAAGCTGTCAGTGACATGATAGGGTAAGTTAATATAGGCGTGCAGTCACCCGCACGCTTCCCACCCTTGGTGAAGCAAAGTAACTCTCGCGTCGCAGGTCTCCTCCTTGGCACACTGGTAGAGCGCAGGGCTCAAAATCTTCGGACTCCTGAGATCGATTCCCATTGGGCAACGTTAGCAGTTTAATTCTTTCTTCTCAGTTATGTGTTGTATCGTACAGACTTTCCTTTGTAATCTGTGTTACACATTATGTTCAGCGAAAAATGGGAACTCTAACCAAAGGTTCAATACGCTGTAACTCGATGTTTCGAGACCAGTTCGGTCCCTTCTTCATGGGTGAGTGACAAAAAGAACACTTGTCGCTTAAATGCACACACGGATGTAAGTGGCCTTACTGACATCGCGCAGTCCCGAGATATAGCTGCTGGGCAGGGAGCCTGAAGAATGATTCATATTCTCCTTCGTCATTGGATGAACCAAGACTCAACAAAAAGCCACTTTTGCCAATTCCTCTCCAAGGCCAGCACGGTGCTTCCAAAGAGATTCCTGACCTTAAAGACATCTTGCAGTGAAAGCACCAAAGAAAATGTGGAAATGTTTGGTTTCAAACTGGGGTCCCTCCAGTTGTGAATCCGGCACTGAGCCAACTGCATCAACAGCGCATACCAGAGAAGCTGTTCTCAAATCGCATCACAAAGAAGCAAGTGGATTTGTACTACAGGGTAGTAGGATAAGAGTAGCGTTGGGACCGAAGCGGCTCAAGCATAGGCGGAAAGTTTTCAAGGGAAACTTGAAAATTCTAACAAACCTGTCTTATCCCCCTTGCAACCAGAGGTCCTCGAAGAGAGGTTACTTCCTTTCCCGAGGAACTCCTGGGTGGTTGGGGAGGGAGGGAGGGAGGGGGGGGGGGGGAGGTGGGATGCTTGGCATTGCACGGGGTTGCTCTGCCCTTCCCGGGAAATTTCAGGGTGGGGAGGCTGGGGGCTTCAGCCCCCCGTTGTCGGCACCTATGGGCTCGAGTGAAGCGTGTGGTAGAGATAGCGACAGATGTCAACTCGGACGGTTGCTTTCTATCAGAAGCTTAAAAGGGTACTCCGGCGTTTTCTTCATAGTTTCCGATTTGCCTCGAAATTCTCTAGACACAACAACAAACATCGCTGAAATAGTACCCCAAATACCGTATTTACTCAAATGTAACGCAAATTTTTTTCAAAATTTCCTTCACCTGATTTGGGGGTTCGCGTTATAATCGAAATGCCTCAAAATTTGCCTTGGCGGTGTCGCGGCACAGGCTCGTTAAAATGGCTACGACAAATCTTGCGATCTTTCAATCTTGTGCTGACAACGTATACACGCTGGCAACAGCCAATTCAATCCTATTCTTGTTTGTGACTCGTTGCGCCCATGTTAGGGTTACCTTACCCATGTGCCCGAGTCTCGCGGGCTGCTGCGTCATGCTTCCGTCACTGGACTCGAGCAAATGGCAATGCGACAAGCTCAGTACGACGCCCGCTTTAAAAGAAGTGCAATTCTGATGGCTGAGAAAATCGGAAACTCTGCCGCGGTTCGACGGCTAAATGTGACAGAATCGACTATCCGTGGGTGGAGGCTCCAGCGTGAAGCGCTCTTCCAAGTGTGAGCCTGGCCGAAAAGGCTTCCGCAGACCTCGTTGTGGCAGTCACCGATGGCGAAAGCAACAAGTGAGCAAACTCATTTTAATGCGAATATTAATGCGAATAGCATTCTTTGGATACTTCACGCACTTTTCGTCTATGTATCTATCTATCTATCTATCTATCTATCTATCTGGCTATCTAACCTCTTACGCCGCGGGTCGATAAATAAATAAAAAAGACCGGCGCCGGCGGGATTCGAACCGTTGACCCTTTGATCAGCAGGCAGACGCGCTAACCACAGAGCTATGAAGGCAGTCATTCAACGCACTCTAAAAACTTGTTTATATCTTTAGCATCACGCGCGTTCCATGCACGAGGGCTCATTCCACTCTCGTGAGGCTTAGCACGGCTCCTAGCTCACCCTCTCCCGCGCTCGGGAGAGGGTGATGTAGCGGCCGTGCTCTGCCTCACGAGAGCGGAATGAGCCCTCGTGCATGGAACGCGCGCGCACCCGTAGCTGTGACAGCGCTGTAAAGCGCGTCCTATGGTAAAGATATAGACGCTTTGCAGCAGCTGTGCATGGGCGCCGCCATAAGTCGACCTTCAGTTTTTGTTTCCTCTTATTACGTTCGCTTCACGTCATCGTTGCCACAGCAGGACAGGTTATTGCGACTTTAGGTGCTACTGTGTCCTCCTCCCCAGCATAGGTCCCTGTGAAGGCTCATAAACGCCCGCTTCAGTGGCTCGGCATTTCGGTTAAACAGGAAAAGGTCGGCTATGGCGGCTCAATCTGGCGCGTGTGCAAAGCGTCTATAAACAACCGTTTAGAGTACCGTTGGTTGAGACTAGCTGAGACGCCAGAAAGTCTGGTCAATACCATTTTGAGTGTTTTTGCGTATGGCGCGTGCTTTGCTCGCCTTCCTAAGTGACACAAACGCACGTGCTGGGCTGCGGAAATCGTGCGCAGGGCTGTGAAAGTGTCAACAAATTTAGAATCGCCTCAAGAGTGGGCTGGCGTATCTAGAGTGTGCCGGCCACCTGACGAACAGCGCATAACTCCGCACCGCTTGATGCTATTCGCATTAACGTAGATAATCATTCCCAAAGGATGGGTTCTGCTGATTTTTGTTTTTAGAAACTGGCAGGTGTAGGCCACTATGCGCAACAAATAGAGGTACTTTTTTTCCCCTCACTTTACTCGCATTACATACGTATTCTTTTTTTTTTTTTTTGCACTGTGAAAAGTTATGTTTTGCGTTACAATCGTGGTTGCGTTACATTCGAATAAATACGGTATTGGGCCAAAATAATATTTTTAACAAAGTTAATGAATTTATAATTTTGGTCCTCACAGTGTTTTTTAAAGTGAAAGTCTATACTGGCAGCAACAAAAAGCGCCGTCAGGGGAAGGCAGGGGTTCACTCTTTGAACTGTAGACTTTGATCCCAAGTGATTAAAAGCAGTTTCATGGTGTCAAATGAATGCTTCGGAAGGTCGCTCCAGCACCCTCGCAGAAACACGAAAACAAATGCTCGGGATAGCCCGAGCATTTGTTTCCGCTCAGCCTGCAAGCCTGCTTTCTCCTTACGTCACGACACGGAAAAGCGCGGGAATATTTGAATGTTGGTTTTGGCATCATTTTTACTTGCCGATTTCACAATAAATATTCTGAATTTCGTGATACTACTAAATAGCATACAGGAAAGGGTAAAGGCCCGTGATTCCAAAAATATAGTCAGTCAAGGTAGCTCAAAAATTGTTGGAGTACCCCTTTAAGGGCACTCAAGCGGATTCTGAAATTGTCCACTTATGGTGATAACTCAATCTACAGGCTCAAACATCCTAAAAATCCTTGAAATTACACTCATGGTCGGCCAATTTCTCTATTAAAATCTAATCAAAGATTGTGACACGCTCTTTTTCTGTGTCTTGGAGACACCGTCAGATAGAGTTTTCAAACAATAATTGCTCTATTACATCCCCTACACACAAAGATTTGGTGTTTATATAATGCACAACATGCCTAAAAGGAGCAATAATAGTAACATTCAGAATCTCCATGCAATTAAATATTTTCAATGGTCAAATTTTATGTGGGTGGTGGGGACCAGGGACGACGACATGACCCCCCCCCCCCCCCCTTTCCAGGAGAAAATAGTGCCTGTGTATTTCTACTGCTGTGAGTTTACTAAGACGTCTTGCCATCTAGAACTGATCATTTTTATTGACTAAAGCCCGACAAACAACATGCCATCAAAAACAAGCTTCTACAAAAAGCACTTTAATGGCAAATTTTATACTATTCATTTCCATGGTGGAATGCGATGTTACATTCCAGAGAGGGTAGACATACTAAAACCCAAGATGCATTTTAGCGTGTCTGCCATTTTGAACACGCACCTAGTATACTGCAATGCTGTTGTGGAACCAAGTAATACCTTTATTCAGTACAAAGCAACAAATATTACAAGCAGCTAACATGCAGTTTACTAGAAACATTTTGAGACACACATCACTGATCGGACATATTTTAATGCAAAAGCATTAACTGTCCCATGGAGCAAACCGACGTCATCGGCTTTGAAGCCGCGCCAAACGGCACAATTCCCTGTCCCAATGGAGCGAAGCCTGTCGTCTGTAGCAGAAATCTGATGGATAGGATGCCATTAGTTGGCCCATGTCATCAAGAAACGAGGCTTCCATTGGCTCTCGCGCGGCATAGTTAAAAACACCACCAGAGAAGCCCTCTCCATGGCGGCGCAGCGCACGCAGCGGTCCGGCCACCGGTAAGAGGTGCGGCAGTGCGGGCCTGGCCGCACAGCCCGCACGGGCAAACTCCGGAGAGGTCGCACGGCCGAGCTCAGCGCAGCGCAGCCACTTCACGAAAGCGCGCACTTGGCCGTCGGCCACTACCTCGGCAGTTGCGAAACTTGGCCGTCCACGCCACTACGCTGCAGACAACTAAGGCAGCGGAAAAACAACATTCCTGCTTTCGCATTCACAACTCATGACAAGTGCTTCGGTGTCCTCTGAAGTTTTTTACAGTGGAGCTGTTAAGGGCTAGGTTCCCCAGGATCGTGTACGGTATCGAACGCCTGTCGACACAAACCTACCTGGACAGCTACCGCCATCTATAAGCGACGGCGGCAAGCACACAACCAGTCTGGTTGCCGCCGTCGCTCGTAGATGGCGGCAACCTTTCCAGCTATCATAGAAGAATGGATGGTTGGGCACGTTGGTGGGAATTCATCGTAGGAAACAGAGCGAAAAACAGACGACGACAAAGAAGAAGCACACGTAACGAGCGCAGTGCTCGTCACGTGTGTTACTCGTTCTCGTCTGCTTTGCGCGCTGTTTCCTACGCTCTTATCAGTTTCGGTTTGGACCTAGGATGGGTCGGTTGTGCGCTCTTCGGGGAAAGAAGACTGGCTGCGGAAGGAGCGGCGACGTACGCAGCAGCGCGAATGGGTCCGCAACCGCCGCAAAGCCGCTGTCGCCTCGACTTCCACTGTGTCGAGCACTTCAGATTCCCTTGCCAAAGAAGAGCACATCGCTCGCCTGGAAAGCCTCCGCCGAGAACAGAACCAGCGATGTGAAGGGCGCTCGCTGGCAGGCCAACGCCGCGGACGACGATCATGCCACGGAGGCTAAGCGCAAGCGCGAGGCCCGGCGACAACTGCATGCACTCCATGTTGGCTGAACAGTTCCCAGGCGCGACGGCGAGGTTCCGGAGGGAGTTCGTGGATTACCCGTTTGGCGTCACGTGCGCCGTGTGTGACCGACTCTAGTTCGCCGGAGTCGTATCCACGATCGGCGGCGTGTCGGACAAAAAGAAGCGGGAAACGGGCGCGTGCGCGTTGCGGCAGTGTATTGAGTACAGCTCCGCTGGTCTTCCTTCTTCACGAGGGTGGAAAGGCTGAACGTTTTCTTCCAGCAATTACCGTCAAATCCCATACGGGCGTTCTCCCCTGAGAGATTGCCCATCTTGTTTTTCTGGCTAAATAGTAAATATGCATAACATAAAAATTCCAAACATCACCCACCCTCCAATTTTCATCGGACATCACGCGGTGTCCAACGGGAATCACATCAACTGCGCGATCTGCAGTACCGGTACGTGTGACAAGCGAGTTCGCAGCAGGTTCCTGCGTTTTTGTCCGCGATCTGCGCACGCAGTATCGGTTCCCGTGGCACACAAGTTTGTAGCCGATTTCAGAGTGTTTATCGCATCGTGAAACACGAATCTGTTGCTTTTTAGATGCGGAGCATCTCTTGCTCGGGTCTATGTCCCGCGGCCTTGAAGTCCGCACTTGCACTACGCACGCGCAACTCTCCTCCTTCCCTCTCTCCAACAGCTGCGCGTTACTCTCTCCGCTCTCTCTCTACCAGCTGCATGCACTGCGCGTCTCGTTCGCTTCTACTCACACCGCGCGCGCACGCGCAACTCTCCTCCTCTTGTCTCCTCTCCTTCAAGTGTGAAAAAAATAAGCGGCGAGCGGCGAGCGTTCCAAGTTTTTCTGCCGCGAGCCGCGACGAAGGCTCGCGTAGGGGGTACCGCTAGGGCAGTCGGTGGCGCCATCTCTCGACGTCAGCACGCAACTGACTCTTTCCTCGGAACCAACACGATGCTCCGCATCACCCCATGGTTCCCCTCGGGAAGATGGTGTAATTTTTCCAGTCTGCTGTATCCTTTCCCGTGACACAGGAGTTTGTAGCGAAATGCCGCGTGTTTATCACATTGTGGAACATGAATTTTCTTTGTCCGCAATCTGGAGTATCAGTCCATTTATTTCATATCATTTATTATTTCCTTAAAGGCCCTGGTGTGAGGTCCTACAAGAGGAGGAGGCCACGCAAGAAATTATTATATTAAATTTTGGAAACACACACAACAAAAGGACAGAAACAGCACACACTACTGCAAACAAAACCTGAAAAGTAGCAACACTGGAAAGCTAATCAGTAGAGTGAAAATGCAAGATGATGGAGCTTTTAAAAACCACAGGGTCAGTGATTAACATGAAAGATTCTGGAAGACCATTCCAGTTTCCAATTGTTAGTGGTAGGAATAATATTTGTTAAAAGCGTAACTCGAACTGGATATGTGTTGAAAACTGCAAGAGTTATTGAGGCAACGAGATGACCGTGTGGGATTAAGCAGGAATGAGCTTCTAACGGCAGGATGACATTGATAAAGCTTAGGAAGTAAGCAAAGGTGTGCTACCCTGTGGCGTGCCTCGAGAGCAGATAAATCTAGGTTTATTGTCATTGAAGAGACACTGGCTGTATAATCGTAGTTAGCGGAAATGTACCGGGCCACTCAGTTTTGAACTGCTTCAAGTTCATAGCGGGTGCCCCTGTGTTTATTGTTAGTTTTTGAGCAAGTTTTGCTGTCTCATCCCCAAAAATAGCCCACCTCATGTTTTTCATAATTTATCTCCTTCATTTTTATGTGCCGATGTAGTTTTACGGTATATATTTTTGAAGCATTCTCTCCGAACCGAAATTGCATACAACGACCGATCTTTTTAAAGGATCTAAACCAATCTCGGCAGCACTCGCACCACTGGGTATCATAAACTGCATTTAAGTGGTCTTGGTAGGCTGTAACAGCATCTTCAGAGGTTGGAAATCGCTGTCCGCACAGTTTTTCTTTCCCCGCCAAAAAGGGAAGAAGTCCCATGGAGCAAGGTCTGTCCTGTAGGCAGGTAGACTACCAACTATACTGAAGTGCCTTCTATGAGGAGGCTGAGTATCATGTTGGCTGAGTGAGACTATGCATTGCCTTCGTGCCGCAGGATTCCACTCAAGTCGAATCTTGGTTGCCTATCCTGGATTTTCATGAACACTGGTGGCAGGCAAAATATAGACCACCCTTCTGCAGTCCCCATGCATGGGTTTTCCAAAGCAACCAGGGCCACATGCCCACTGCTTGAGGACAATGTTGCCACCATTCTCTTTCTAACACTTCTTGACATCCTGACCTTCAGAGTGGGGATCTCCCAAAGAAGACCCAAATGGATGACTGGTGCTATGTTTTGGGATCATACTTGGGGATCCCGGTTTCATCGCCCATCACAATATCGGCTACACCACTGCAGTCGCCACTTTAGAACCATGAAGCACCTCATGTCGCCATTCCACCTGGGCCAGCTTTCCGGCTTATGTTAAATTGTGCAGCACCAAGCGAGATCAAACTTTTACTCAAGCGAAGGTGCTCACGAAGAATCGCTGAAACACACAAACAACTAATCTTCATGCATCCTCATATCACCTTAGGCCAATCAAGGACCGTCCCTAACTTTTTCCACGGCAGCAACATTTTCTTCAGTTACAGCCATCAATGGTCGGCTAGCATGCGCATAGTGTTTCAGAGATGTTGCCACACCTAAATTCACCGAATCAACAAAAACTTTTACGTGCAATGGTCCCCAAAAATATATGGTAAATGTTCCACTGATTATTTGAGGTGCGCCGACTGCTTCCGCAGTGTGGTGCACACTTTTCATCTCCGCCATCTCTACCCCGCCATGTATGTGCCTCTGCTCTCACCTTTCGACGTGTTATGAAACTCAGATAAGAAAGATTACGGAAGTAAAGCTTCGAAGAGTTGTCCTTTTTATGGTTATGGCCACGAAATCAAATGCACGGTTTTCTGAACGTGGCCGTGAGGCCAGTTAGGCCCTGTGAAAGTTTTCTTCTGCTAAGTTGGTTTATGTGGGCCCCATAACCTGAAAGCAGTGGGAAAGTACCTTCGAACTGTCACTTATGCCTTGGAGTGCGGCAGACATGCAGCAAGTCGTGAATACGGTGTCGACAAATCTGCATGTGGTGGTGGAAAAACAGTGCAGTTCAAGTGGGGCTCATTGGTATAGTGCAGCTGCTTGACGTCAGCATTGAAACGGATGGCAAGGTGAAATTCTAAAAAATAAATGGGAAACGCAAACCCCGGAAAGGCGCTTACTGGACGGCTCAAAAGAGCAACTCTGGCTGCTGGTGACGCCAATCAGACCAGAGCGCCGAAAATACCGCAGGTTACAACGATTCTAGACCAAAATAAACGTTCTCTAGACCACTGTGTGCAATCGTAAGAGTACATCCAGTTTCTTATGATATTCAAAATTATCTCGTTTTCATCTGCTATAGGCCGCACCTAAAAAAATAACCCTGAAATTAAAATAAAAAAGTTTGGCCCTTACACACATTTATATGGTGTATAAATTTTCTAAAATGTTTGCAAACCAGAAGGGATAATTAGCATTCAAAGACAGTACCTCTCGTTGGGAAGATCGCTGCTGCTGACAATGCTGGAAGATTCTGACTCCACTCCTGTGAAGCTAGAGTCGTTGCCACTTAGCCGGTTCACTGCAGGATCAAACAGCTTCATAAGCACATGAACTTCAGAACATTTCTGCTATGACTTACAAATATTTTTATTTTCAAGGCACTGATTCAACTGAGTGAAACTAAAAAGTATTCTGAGAAAGCTCTTTTAATGCCTCCCTCAGAATAATGAGCCTGATTTGCATATTACACCATTTAAAAATCGGCAGAAGATGCGATGAGAGCTATGTTTTTCCACGCATATGCTCATGTAAATCGCACATCTTAGAAATGCATGACCATGAGCTCGCAGCTTTCGAAAAGGTGTCAACAGGGTCTACATCCATTCATGAACAAACCTTGCTCATACTCAGTTTGAAAGGGCTAACCCATTCATTGCCATTATAAACTGGGTTCCCTCTTCCTCTGTCAGGAACCTATAAAAGCTGGGAGGGCATGTACCATATTTACTCGAGTAATACAGTAGAACCTCGTTGATACGTTTTGAAGAAACCGTGAGAAAAAAACGTATTACCCGGGAAAACGTACAATCCACTCACCATTTTCAAGCACAAAAAAAAAAAAACAGTCGAGAGTGAGATTGAACAGTGTTTAATACAGCGCTTCACTTGCCGAAAGCGTCTGTCAGCTTCTGCTGGCGAGTCGGCAGACTGACTCTGTCCCGGTTGACGGCAGCAAGAATGTTCAACTTTTCCTTGAGGGATAGCGGCTTACGCTTTCGCGACGCCATCGCAGAACGAAACGGAAAGGGCGCGGGCTTGGGTGCAACTCGAAACCGAAGCTGCCAAAGCTGCCAACGCAAAGAAAGAGACGAAGAAATGCCAGATTCGTTCATTACTACTGTCGTGTTGCGAGGCGAAAGAAAGGTCAAAGCTCGGAGCCGCAAACCAACACCCGTGAGTCCTTTATCGAACCCAAAGCGTATCTACAAGTCACACGCATCTCGGACCCTCGCGCGTGGCCCAGCCAGCTCACAGTCTCACAAGCCGCCAGACTTTGTCTTCTTTATACGACAACTACAACCGCGCTATCGCTACTGCTCCCTTGTACGTCACAGTTAAGAGTTACTCTTGCGCACTCTTGCAAACGGTGCTTTCAGCCCTCCGAACAGTGCCTCAAAGAGCTTGCTGGAGTTACCGAGAGCGACCCATAATCACGTGTCTACTTCGGAAAGGCTTGAAAAGCCGTAAGCGAACGTACTGCTACGGTGTTGACAACTGAAGAGAACATAGCGCCGCACGGGCGAACATCGGTAGACAGCTGTATTTGGGTTTCGATTTTTACGCTGCTGCTTCGGTTGCTCGTTACGACAACATTCGTGCCACTTTCGCCAACTGTGGCACTTGACAAGAGGAAAGTGAACGACAGCATCAGATGGACGCGCTGTTGTTACGGAGCGGTTAGTACGCCGCCGCCGGAGTTGCAATCGCTCGGAATCCTTTGTTATTATTTCATAGGAAAGATTCTTTGACTAATCGAATAATGAGCTAAGACAGTAAAACCGCGCTGTGTGTTCTGCAAACGACCATGTGCGCCCGGACGGCTCTGGGAAGTTGCGGAGAACAACAGACGCAGCGGCGAATCAGCGAGCACTGCCAGACCGTTCACGCACGCGCGCGCCGTGTATGCCTTGGCGTTTGTTCGTCGAGACCGGATGTTCGGAGGTCCGAATATGCGAGTGCAACGTTGATTGCCCAAAAAAACGTATAATCTGATCAACATTTGGCAGAATGTTGAGTGTACTTTCCAGGAAATCGTGTTATCCGGGAACGTATGAACCGGAAAAAAACAGCGCAGCCTCTATGGGACGTTTCCCGTGCTCTTAATCGCGAACGTACGAACCAGGAAATCGTATGAACCAGGAACGTATCAACGAGGTTCTACTGTAGCCGCACTGTTTATGAAGAAAACTTGAGGGTTCGCTTTCCGCGGAGCACTCGGATTGCCAATCACCGCGATCGGCATCCTGACTCCAGCGGTTTACAGGACAGAGGTAGCGTCTTCGCGCGAATATACCATCTATGAATATTACATCTGTATGAAGAATCGTGTTCTCGAACTGGTTATTCGTTATGTTATTTATGCGTAACGCGATGATTGGCTGTATATGTGCTCTGCGGGAAGTAGAAGCAAGGGCCTTGTTCATAAATAGTGCGGCAATTACTCGAGTAAATACAGTAGAGGTCAATGATTGGGATTTACAGAAGGAGAGCAATAAACCACAAGAAAGAGATATAACAATGAGGTTAAAAGAAGTGACTTGCATTTGAATGCTGAGCATGACGTTCCCATGCTCGGGACGTCAGCACAGCTTGCATCGTGAAGCTTAAACAATATCGCTGCAGTTTCGCTTACTGACCTCCTCTTGTAAATCACAATGGTCGCCCCTCCACAGGCACCAAAAAAAAAACACATATGTGAGCTTTCATCATAAAAAGGTTGGCCTCTTTTTCGAGGAACTAGAGTAAACACAACGAAAGAAGGCTGATGCATTAAAGCATGAAATGCTTTTTATCGCTAACCCCCAATCCCAAAATTTTGTCCTTACAACCGTCCACCTGTGCATTCTCCGCAAAATTCAACGGAGAAAGTGGCATCACGCGACGTCAGGGGCGTCAGGGGTGACCTATACACCTCGGGGAAATTGAAGTCATGTGACTTGTACACCAGTTCAGTTACCCTCTAAATTTAAAGTGAGAAAGTTCACGTTTTGTGACCTAGACACCAATCCAGTTTCTCCGTTAAATGTAGCGGGGAATATCGACGTCACGTCACCCGACCAGGGGTGGATTTAGAGGGGGGTCCGGATGTCCTGACCCCCTCTTGATTTCTGCATGTGTAAAATTTAGGGGCGTAAAACGAAGGAGAGGGGGAGGGGTTCCTAAACATATGGTACGCTGACCAACATCTGACCCCCCCTCAGGAAATTCCTGCATCCGCCCCTGCACCCGACGTCACGTGACCTACACAACCATTCAGTTTCCCCGCTAAATTTATAGGAAAAACTGGATCCCTCACGAATTCCCTATAATGCATTTCACGCATTACAGTACTTTGAAGGCAAAGGTTGTTGCCAATTCTTTCTCTGCCATTACTCCCTGTCCCAAAGAACTGGTTAGGCACACAAATATACGGACAAATTGCAACAGTTGAAGTGACATGAATAGTATATTTACTATAGATCTGCCATCTGTCCACTTGAGCGTTAATGTAAACCTTGCCTGATCTCCATTGGTATATGTATGCTCCACTTATTTGGTACCCTGGCAACATCATCCAAGTCACTATACAAAGGTTTGACTCAAAATTCGAAACAAAATTTAAGAAAGCAAAATTCATGCAGAATAAATTTTTCTATTTTTTACTGTATAGAGTAAGCCCCTCTGTGAAGGGTCAATTTCAGGAATAAATTCATTTAATATGCTGGTATTCTTACTGCAACAATGGTTCCCATGACAGTATCGCTATTAAGGCAAATCAATATCTTTAATGAATTCATATCTTTGTAGGCACGAAGTATACAGTCAGACGCCTTTATACCGAACACCTTTATACTACGAAAACGCCCAGTTAACGAAGTAAAATAAAAGTCGCGGTCAATCTCCTTTGTGTTTCTCTTACCTCTACAACAAGTTCCTGCTTAACAAACATTTGTGTTTAACAAAGCAATTTCACGACCCAAGAAAGCAAAAATGACTGGTATTATGAATTCTCTAAATGAAAAGTAATCGATCTCATGTAAATTGTTGCTCAAGTGACGTGCGTAGAGAACAGAAATACTGCAGCAGCGGCAACGGTTGAAACTGCTGCCATGCCGCACGTTCTTGGTTTTGGGTACAAATATTTTGCTAGTATGTGCTCAACGGTGCAAGCTTGCACTCAACGGTGCAAGTAAAATAAAAGCGACAAAAGTATGCACGAGCACACGCAGTAGCGTGTGGCGGAGGTGCGGGCTGCCTCCGTCGCACTGCTTCCGCCGCCGTTGCGCAGCACGTTGTCGGTTTTGGGTACAAATAATTTGTTAGTGTGCAACCTTGTGTCTAGACGGAACTATGTGACTACATTGCTGCGTAGAAAGCCTGTACGCTGCGACGTATTGACGTAGCGCCATCTAGACACAAGAATGCACACTAACAGATTATTTGTACCCAAAACCGACAACGCGCCGCGCAATGGCGGCGGAAGCAGTACAACGGAGGCAGCCCCGCACTTCCGCTACATGCTACTGCGCGTGCTCGTGCATACTTTTGTCGCTTTTATTTTACTTGCACCATTGAGTACTCGCCACTCCACTCTATATACGAGTTCTTTATTATTTTTCAACACTTCGTCTGGGCAATGTGCGTAATCGTTTTCTTATATCGCACATACCTCAGCGCGTTTGAAAGGAACCGCACAAATGTGAGTATATAAAAAAAAAAAAATTTCATCGGCAGTTGCAATTTTTTTTTGCTGTTTTGGCGTTTGTTGGACTGACATACCAATTTTTATCAGGTTCGAAAATTCCCAACCTTGCTCGATCAGAGTCCCAAATTGTTCCGCCTTGGAGCGATAATACGAGATTGAGGAAACAATCTGTGACTCTACCCGTGACGGCAAAGTCCAAGCGAAATCGGTAGAGCCACGCAGAAAGAAACACGCCCCTTTTTGTACCGGACAGACGTCAAAAAGAACTCGGTCGGCTAAGTTGTGCATCTCTGCCCATCCTCGCCGCACCACGCACCGCAGCTGCCACGTGCCGAGTGCGTAGCCAATCCTATCGTGCAACCGAATGCTGCCACGCCCGTTCCTACACCATGCCGACCTGTAAACTTTGCGGCAAGCATGAAAAGGCAGTCGAATACATCTTGAGACAGTGCAGCCGGATCGAGCAGGGCGGACAAAGTGCCTCGCAGTGCAGAGTTGGAGAACACCTTCGCGGCATGATCGGGGGTCGATGTCAATGGTTTAGCGATTGTTGCGATTCGAATTTAAGTAAGTCAGTTAAATTTGTTTTGTGGAAGTTTTGACAGCATAAAATTAGTCTGCAGCAAGGAGCGCCTGGTGTCTTGGCTGTAGACGACAGAATTTGCCAGTGGCCGTACTGGCGGTGCAACCGCTAGCTTGGAGGGCTAGGTTGACATTTACATGTACATTTTAAAAGGTCACAGAAGTGACGTATTGGCGTCTGATCGGGTGGAAGCGATTGCCTCCACCAATCAGATGCAAATACTGTATGTCAATTTTGTGACATTTTAAAACGTACATGTAAATGTCCATCCTATTCGCAACTCCAACGCCCTATAGGTGGCGGGGCGGTAGTTCCAAGATCGCGGAAGAGACGGGCATAGATTCTCCGGGGTATCCTGCGCGCCTGCTCGCTGACGCTGTTGAGCACGCTGAAAATTATCTATTTGTCTACAAATGCGAAGCTGTTAGGGAAGGATCATATTGCAGGTGACGGAGATGCTGATGCACGTTGGGAAACCGATCATGCTGATATTTAAAAGTTGCAGAAACCTCAAATTGCGAAGCTTTGTGGTGGGCTAGCGCGTTTTAGGCAACAGCCACGTTACTGCTTGTGGCAGAATATTTTTGAGGGTGATGAAGATATCATGTTAGTGCTTTGCCTGGCCATTAGTGCTCTAAAAGTGAGCCGCGAACGGTGACCTTCAAGCTTCGGAAGAGCAGCGTTCACAGTGTTAACGTCCTCGCGTCACAGGCTCACAGCTCGCTGTTTACCGTCTCGGTTTTAGTGTATTGCTACACCTGATCAAACTCCTCTGGTTATTGATGGAAAGTTTGTCACCACAGGCTACCGTGCGGTGCAGCATTACAACCGGAAGCTCACGCTGCACCTTTGAAGCACAATTTTCAGTGCGCGCCAAAAAGCGTTGCACAATGTTGATCACTCAAAAAAAAAAAAAAGGTTGTAGTTTTTACAGAATTTGTTTTATATACGACACTCCAAAACATCAGTTCGCCATGCAG